>CAUYSK010000805.1:0-20254 GCA_963575035.1 Avahi laniger
GGACAACTAAAAATATATAGAAAAAATTAGCCGGGCATGGTGGCGCATGCCTATAGTCCCAGCTACTCGGGAGGCTGAGGCAGGAGGATCGCTTGAGCCCAGGAGTTTGAGGTTGCTGTGAGCTAGGCTGACGCCACGGCACTCTAGCCTGGGCAACACAGTGAGACTCTGTCTCAAAAAAAAAAACAACTCTACCTGTGCATATTTATCTTTTGTCTATTATTGCATATCACTCAATAAAAAGTTTTTTAAAAAACTCATTTGGGGAGTTTTACATGTTTTCAATAGGATGGAAAAAGGTGATAACCAAAAGCGTACAGTTTCTGCATCCTGGTTTTTATTGCTTCTTTCTTTACAGTGCTTCTCATTTATAGTTATGTTGACAATGTGACATCACTGTCACTGAATCAGAAGTTATGTGGTCAGGAGGAAATGAGAAAACAAAAGAAAACTTTCCTCCAGCTGCTTTAATACTGTCGAAAATGTTTGCACACCTGCTAAGATTTATAAAGTCACCAAGATTATATATAAATTATGCCTAAGTTATGTGTCCTGAAGTAAGTTATAATTTAACCTTAATTAGGCAGCTAAATTATAAAAAGCTAAATGTTAAATTCAAAAAATAGTCTACCCTTCCTTAAAAAGGAGTCACAGATATAACTCTTGGAGTAGCCATGAAGCAGACAGGGAAGGAAACTAATCCCAACCTGAGTCAAAGATCAGGCACTCAAGAAATTTGGAGATGTCAAAGGGATGTTTATGATTCAAGCTGAGCTTTTTCCAGGTTAACATATTTACTTTCAAGCATTAAAGAAATATTTATTGAGCAGATGCTATCAGTCATGAGGGATATTTGCTCCTTAAGGAATTTATCTTCTGGTGAGGACAGTTGATTGCAATGTGATATAATAGATGATGTGAGAGAAGGCACACCCCGGTGAGGAACCTAATCCAGAGGATGGAGTGAAGTAGAAAACAATGTTAGAGAGGGTTACATGGAAGTATGACCCTTATAGTCAATCTTTAAGTACAAAAAGGAGTTGGGGAAAGAAAAGTATTGGTGCCTCTGGACAGAGAAGGCAATGTATGCAAAAGCCAATAGGCAAAAATGCTGCATTAAGAGCCCTTAAAACAGTTCAGGATAGCCAGAGCATAATATTCTAGGGGGGAAAGGCCAAAGAGGAGACCAGTAGGCAACTGCTAGTTTGAGTGCTATACTAAGCAATTCTGACTCAATCCTGAAGATTGGGAAGAGCATTTGAAAGCTTTTTAAGCATGGGAAAGGAGTTATATAATTACACTTGAGCTTAAGGATCACCCTGGCTATAGAGGGGGAAAAAATGGAATTGGAGGACCTCTAGCCCTGGCAGTATGGTGGTCAGATATTAAGTCTTGAATAAGCTTAATTTTCAATTTATTATTGAGCCTTGGAAAGTAGAGGTAATTTTCAAGAGCCCTCAAACAAACACCAGAATTAAAATTCAAGAGGTGAGCAATAAGCAAACATGAAAACCAGATTGTATTGGGGCAAATATCACAAATCAGTCTTGAGATTCAGGAACTGAGCAGTCAGGAATAAACTCTGGGGTTGAGGTAAAGTGGGGAAACAAGGTTTAAATCTGGTCCCAGTTGTGTGGCACTCTCCTAATCCTCCCATACTTGGCTCTCAACAGAAACAAATGCAGGTCTTCCTCTCTGGAGGAAGATATTCTCAATTTAGGCCTCCAGAATCTCACAGATTCACAAAAAATTAAACGTGAACCTCTTAATAATCAAAGATCATCAAACGAGCCAGGTGTAGTGCCATGCATTTGTAGTCGCAGCTATTCGGGAGGCTGAGGCAAGAGGATTAGTAGAGCCTAGGAGTTCAAAACCAGTCTGTACAAACGTAGCAAGACCCTTCCTTTAAAAAAATAAAAAATAGGCCAGGCACAGTGGCCCACACCTGTAATCCTAGCACATTTGAGAGGCTGAAGCGAGAGGATTGCTTGAAGTCAGAAGTTCAAGACCAGCCTGAGCAGAAGTGAGATGCTGTGTCTACAAAAAGTAGAAATATTAGTTGGGCATGGTGGCATGCACCTATAGTCCCGCTACTCAGGAGGTTGAGGGCAGGAGAATCGTTTTGAGCCCAGGAGTTTGAGGTTATGGTGAGCTATGATGATGCAAATGGACTTTAGCCAGGGCAACAGAGCGAGAGACTCTGTCTCAAAAAATGTATATATATATATAAAATAAAGATCATCAAACAAACAAACTTGAGAAAGAATCAACAGAAATAACAAATAACAGGTCCTCAGATATTATCAGATATCAAAGCCCTCATATATTATCAGGTATTAAAATAATCAGGTAGTATAAAATATCTATGACATTTTTAAAGAAATGAATCACAAAATATCAAAAAGAAATGATCACAAATAACCAGGCAAATGTGAAAAATAACTAAATAGAACTTTACAAATGAAAATTTGTTGAAATCAAAATCTCAGGTATAGTTTAACATATTTGATATACATGAAGAAAGAATTAGTAAATTAGAAGCCAGATATTTTTATCAAAAACTCTCCAGAAAGCAATACAGAGAATAAGCAACTGGCAAATATAAAAAAGAAGTTAAAAGACATGGGCGTTAGGCCGGTGCAGTGGCTCACACCCGTAATCCTAGCACTCTGGGAGGCCGAGGCGGTAGAATTGCTTGTGCTCAGGAGTTCGAGACCAGCCTGAGCAAGGGCGAGACCCCATCTCTACTAAAAATAGAAAGAAATTGGCCAAAACAACTAAAAATAGAAAAAATTAGCAGGGCATGGTGGCACGTGCCTGTAGTCCCAGCTACCCGGGAGGCTGAGGCAGGAGGATAGCATGAGCCCAAGAGTTCGAGGTTGCTGTGAGCTATGCTGACGCCACAGCACTCTAGCCTAGGCAAGAGAGCGAGACTCTGTCTCAAAAAAAAAAAAAAAATACGGCCGGGCGCGGTGGCTCACGTCTGTAATCCCAGCACTCTGGGAGGCCGAGGCGGGCGGATCGTTTGAGCTCAGGAGTTCTAGACCAGCCTGAGCAAGAGCGAGACCCCGTCTCTACCAAAAATAGAAAGAAATTAATTGGACAGCTAAAAATATATAGAAAAAATTAGCCGGGCATGGTGGCACATGCCTGTAGTCCCAGATACTTGGGAGGCTGAGGCAGTAGGATTGCTTGAGCCCAGGAGTATGAGGTTGCTGTGAGCTAGGCTGACGCCACGGCACTCACTCTAGCCAGGGCAACAGAGTGAGACTCTGTCTCAAAAAAAATAAATAAATAAAATAAAAAATAAAGAGCATTCCACCCGACAGCAGGACACACACTCTTTGCCAAGTGCTGGCTCAACACAGACCAGGGCAGACCGTTGCCTGGGCCACGGCTCAAACCTCAACAAACTCAGAGGAATTTAAATCGTACAGATGTGTTCTCTGACCACAGCAACAGAAAAATAAAAGGGATATTTTCCCAAACACTGAAAGACTAAACAACAACTTCTAAATACTTCATGTGCCAAAGAGGGAGTCCCAGCTGGGCGTCGTGGCGCACGCCTGTCGTCCCAGCTACTCGGGGGCTGGGGCAGGAGGGTCGCCTGAGCCCAGGAGTTGGAGGCTCCCGTGCGCTGTGACCGGCCGCTGCACTCCAGCCTAGACACAGAGCAAGATGCTGTCTCAGAAGCAAACAAAAAAAGATCTGAAGAAAACTTTAAAAACACATGGAATGGAAACGAAAATGCAACATACAGCATATTGAGGTTTTTGGCTCCGGTGACAACATGCTGGCTATTCTGTCACCACAGTGTTGCAAGATCTGCTGTTGCGGAAAACCAGGTAAAGGGTACGTGAGGCCTCTCGGTATTATTTGTTACAACTGTGTGTCATCGGCAATTATCTCACAGTAAAAACTTTAATGTTAAAAAAGCTTAATAAGTACTCAAAACCAATAATTTCCGAATTACTCGACTGTAGTTGACGGTTGTCTAAGCCCCTGGGCATGTCTGAGTCTGGACGAAGCCCCCGCTCCCAGCCCGGTCCACGCTGCGTGTGCCGGCAGCTGAAATCAGCGTGTGGGAGTGTCCACGCCGTGGAAATCGGCAGACGCTACAGACCTGGGGTTTTGCTGGCCATCTGGACTTCACGGAGTGACCGGGAAACGCTACGACGCGGCCAAACTCAAAGCACATCCTGCCCGCGGCCCCTGCATCACAAGTGGCCCAAAAGCTCAAGGAAATATCCTTCCAGTGCCCGACGGCTGCTGTCGGATTCCGCAAAGACTTCGCTCAGGATGCTGATGCGCCTCTTCCCGTCTCGCTTCCGTCCTGCTCACCAAGATGATGACAGTGTCACCCACACTCCAGAGAAGCACGTGTTCGTCACAGGCTGGCTGTAGATGAGGGAGTTGGGTAGTGATCAGCAAAAGCATTCAGGGAGAGTCAGTGAAATTGCTCACTACACATCCCTTACATCCGTAAAATGTCGAATAAGCTTGTGCATCCACGGAGGCTTGCGTGTTTGCCCTGAGAGCCCGCTGTGAGCCACTTAGCGGCACAGCACTGGTTGGGAGCGGCTCCCAGAAAGGCCCAGCCAGGCTTTCCCACCTGAGGGCTTAAAACCCAAATCGGGGAGGGGTGCGGAGGCTGCTTATTAAATGCAGATTCCCAGGCCGGGCCCCAGGCTCCGGTATGAGGGTTGGGTGGGGCCCACCAGGCTCGGGGTCGACCCCAGGCGTCACAAGATGAGCCCTCTGTGGGGCTGTGCCTTGGCGTCCCTTGAGAGGGACAGGTCTGCTGGGCACAGCGGCCACCTCTGTTCTCTCTGCTGCCACCCAGGCCTCCGTGTACTGTGTGGCCGCCGTCCTGTGGACAGCAGCCAAGTTCAGCGTCCCGCGTGACCGCAAGCTGGCCCTGCCACGCAGGCTCAAGACCCTCCTCCTAGACATGGCCCGGCGCAGCGCCCTGGAGCGGCCGTCCGCGGCTGAGGCCATCAAGGTAACTGCATGGCGGTCGTGGCCCCAGCTTGCAGTCCACGGGCCTGGGCGGTGGCCACTGTCATGGAGCTGGGCACGCAGGGGCCGGGAAGCAGCGTTCAGGTCCTCCTTTCTAAGAACAGTCAGCCTGGCCATCGTAGGGAGGGGAATGGGTTTGTTTCATCCACGACCCGTCCACGTGGGCGGACAGCGTGGGGTCCCTGCTGCTCCCGTGGCCACTCCTCCGGGGGACCCCACTCTCTCCACGGTGTCCAGTGGCAAGAGAGTGGGTAAGGGTGTCCCCCTGCAGGACCTGCAGCCTCAGGCCACCTCCTCTATCCCACTGGCCTCACCCCTCCCCACCTGGTCCCAATGCTGGGACTCGGACCTCAGGGCTGGGTTCTAACCCCCCTCCCGCAAGGGACCTCACCCGTGCCCCACAGGCAGAGCGGGTGACAGAGTGGGGCCCCGTGGTTGTGAGGCCACCAGACCTTCTGGAAGAAGCCACGTGTAGACAGGCAGGAGATGGCTGTGGGGGGACCTGGGTCTGTGACCCTCAGCAGGTCAGTCAGGTAAGGACAAGATCAAGTGTCAAAGTGGTGGGCGCAGGCTTTCCCGAGAGCTGCCAGCAGCAGGTCACACGGAACCCCATCGCCCCTGGTGGGGTGGAGGCTTCCGGAGGGAGCATGGGCCAGGAGGGAGGGGGTCTGGGGGCCCGACCAGCATCCCTGGGGGGTGACCGTGGGAGCCAGGCCAGCTGTCTGCCCTTTCTGGTAAACGCTCGGAGGAAGGACGGCCGTGGGCCTGTCGTCCGGTGTCGCTGGAGCAAACAGCGAGCGCTATGAGGCCCGGAGCTTTCTCAGAGGGAGCTCCATGGAATGGGGCTGGCGGCCACAGAGGAGGCCTGTCGGACGCGTGGACATTCTCCCTGCTCTCAGGTGTGCGGCGGTTACCTGCTCCAGCGGGGCATGGACAGCAGGAAGGTCCTGGCCCACCTGCGGGTGTCCACTTGTGAGGTGGGTATGCTCCGCGGCCGCTCCACCCCTCCCCCACCCCCGCCTTCCTCAGCTTTCTCCCTCCCGCTGCGGGCGGCGCCAGCATAGCAGGGTCCACCCCCCGCGGCACCTAGGCCTCTGTGGCACCTGGGCCGGGCCCTGTGTCCTTCCGCCCAGGTTTGCCAGGAGGAGCAGAGCATCAGTCTCCAGAAGGCTTTCTCGGTGGTCGAGCTGAAGCCCAGCGCGGCGCCCGCTCCGGAGCCCACCCCAGGTGGGCCCCCACCCCACACCCAGGCCACCCTGCCCTGAGTGGACACACAGAACGGATGTCTCCTGGAACCCGGGGGCAGCGTGCCCAGCTCTCGGCCTGGCCCCGGCCTCCACCTCTCCCGAAACTCCCCGTCTCAGCAGCTGCTCTGCCCCGGCCTCCACACCCACATCCTCTCGAGCCCACGTTCCGAGACCCCCGGTTCTCCTCCTGCCACACGGGGCCCACCAGGTCTCAGCGCCCCCTCCCCTGCCGTGCCCAGCCTCTCTGGCCTGTCCCCAGCACCAGCCCTGCCCCAGGCACCGGCCACTCCTGCCTCCAGCTCCAGTCCTGGCTCAGAGGGACCCTCGGGGACCTGGGGAGGGCATGCGTGGCCCCACGTGGCAGGAAAGAACAGCCAGCGGGGCCCTGGGCTCCCAGTCCCCCAATACCCACCGCCCCATCCCCAGGCTTTGCGCCGGTCAGCAGCGACGCCAGACTTGTGGCCGTGCCAGGGCCCGTGCCTAGCCATCCCCTCAGCAGCAAAGGAGCCACCCAGCTGCCAGCTGCCCTCACCTCTGCGGCCACTCACTTTAGGCCCATCGTCCTCCCACAGGACACAAGTGTCACCAGGTGAGTCTCCCCAGAGCTGGTGGGTCCCCAAGCTTGGGGATCCCTGCTAAGCTCTCTGCTCCCCCCACCCCTCCACCACAGGGACCAGCTTGCCAAGAGCCTGGGGCCGGCGGAGAGCGGGGAGGAGGGGAACAGCCGGCCGCAGGGCGATGGAGAGGGGAAGGGCCACCCCGAGTCCCCCACTGGAGAAAGCCTGGAGGCGCCTGGCCCAGGGCCCCAGGAAGCAACCCCGGAACCTCTCGGGGAGCCGGTGCTTCCGGACTGGGCCCAGGGGCACCCCCATACCCTGGTCCCCGAGAACCAGCTGGAGGGGGCCTCACTGGTGACTCCTAGCTCTGCCGCCCCCACCCTGCCCCTGAAGCCATCGGTGCTGCCCCCACAGCAAGGGACCGATGGGCAGATCCCACCTGCAGCCATTTCCAGGGGCCTCAGGCCCTGCCCCCCGCTTAAGCCACCCTGGAGCAAGGCCACCGATCACCCCGGCCAGGAGCCAGAGGGCCCCCAACCACTCTCCCTGGGCCCCTCCCTGGCCGGGGGGCATGCAGACAGCCCCGGGGGCTCCCCCGTCGGAGATCGTAGTGACGGCATCCCCGAGAGGCCCCAGCCAGCAGACCGCAAGCTCTGCCAGCCCGGCGTGGACGCCTCACCCCTTGCGCAGAGGGCGGCCTGCCTGGCACTGCAGGAGGCCACGCGCCTCATCCAGGAGGAGTTTGCTGTCGACGGCTACCTTGACAATGGGCTGGAGGCCCTGATCATGGGTGCGTGGGGCGCAGGGGCCCCCGGGAAGCCCCAGGGCCGAGGAGAGGCTGCAGCGGGCGTGGGCGGAGCTCAGCCCTCCAGGGAGTGGTGGGCGCAAGGGGCCATCCCCCCGAGCCCCAGCCCAGCCTCGGACCCTGAAGGCTGCTCCTGCCCCCAACTGAACGTGTCCCCGTCATCTCGCAACCCAGGGGAGCATATCCTCGCCTTGAAAGATCTCACCTTTGCCACCTTTTGTGGCGCCATCTCCGAGAAGTTCTGCGACCTCTGCTGGGATGAGAAGCTGCTGTGGAACCTCTTCGGCGTAGTGAACGGGTGCACCTCGCCCGGGAGGTGAGATTCCACGGGGGACCCACGCTGCGCAGTCAGGGCAGCGACAGCCCCAGCCTCAGAGGTGGGCACAGGAAGGGCACCGCCCACCAGGGTGACGGCGGCCGGGCACAGGCAGGAGAGGAAACCACAGACCACGCCAGGGCCTGGCACACCAGGGGACGCAACCCCCACCCGAGTGGCACCTGGGACAGCTGCAGAGGGGGAGGCGGGGGGGGGTCCCTGGGCCAGGCCTGCAGCCCCCCTGGACGCCCTGTGCTGACGGACACATGGGCCCCCAGCACCAAGCAGGGGACAGTCATCGCTGTTGGGAGCTGGAGGGCCCCTGCCTTGTTCACAGCCCCAGGCGGGGCCTGAATCTCCACAACCCCAAACAGGCATTTCTGTGGCGCTGAGAGGGGCCATACCAGACTGATCCTGATTCCGTCTCGGGACCCAGAGGTCCTGTGGGCGCCGTGCCCCTTAATGGTCCCGAGGGGCGAGTTCGTGACCACCCATCGCCCCAGCCGTGGGCTCTGCATGGCCACGTGGCCCTGCTAAGTCCTGCTCGTACACCGAAGTGGTCCACGCCAGGCCCCGAGGGGGGTCACCACAGAGACTGAGGCCTCTTCCCAGCTGGCGGGGGCGGGGCGTCTGACCAGCGTTCTGCGTTCTCTCGTCAGCACTTCTGTGGAGGCCGGGCCGCAGCCCGAGCACAGGCTGAGCAGCTGCTCACCGTCCAGCCAGAGGCCCTCGCTGCCCAGCCCGGGTAAGAGCTGAGGCTGCGCCACGCGGGCTCCGGGGAAGGACGCCCGCAGGGCTCCTTGCAGGAAGGGCTCCCGGCCTCAAGGGTGCCCCAGGACCCCAGGGCTTGTCCTGTGAAGGGAAGGTTTTCTCCCCACAGCGAGCAGGGCTGGGGCTGTCGGGGGCTCCTGCCCTCCCCACCAGCACGGGGGGAGCCAGGGAGCCGGGTGGGGGCCTTGGGTCTCTGAAGACAGGCACACTGCCAGGACCAGGGGTAGGTGACAAGTGGAAACCTGCCACTTAGAACCCCGAGGCTGGCTGTCCCAGGTCCTTAGCCCAAGGCCCCCAGAGGATCTGAAGTCCCGTCTAGGGGAGGCAGAGCAGCGGGCATTAGGGACGGGGTGTGGCTGCGGTGGCCCTCGGGTCTGCCCCCGGCCAGTGACCAGAGCCTCGGTCATGGGCTCGGGCTGGTGCCAGCGAATCAGAGAAGCGGTCAGCACGCCGGACGCGGTGCCCACACACTCCAGCTGACCAGGGAAACTCAGGAGAGCTGCCCGGCACAGGTGGAAGCATTTGGCCTTGAGAGCCTGGGGTGCGGCTGATGGGTTTGCGTGTGAAAAGATAAGATCTGGATTTGTTTAGGGGCCAGAGGGCTGCGTCCCGGCCGGGGCGGGAGCCAGGGGAGGGCAGGGCCGGACTCTGAGTGCGCACAAGGAGTTTGGAACAGAGGGAGACCCGGTGGGGCACTCTGCCCACCGACAGCCTCTCCAGCTGCAGTTCATCGCCCCAGATCCCCGCTCGACCCTCCCAGGTGCTGCCAGGTGACCCGCCTCCTTTCTCTCCAGGAAAGGAAAAGCCGGCCGCAGCCAGGACCAGCAGAGCCCCCAGCTTGGCCCCCTCCCTGCCTGACGCCGACTCAGACGAGCTCTCACAGGGGAACTTCGAGGTGGGGTTTCGGCCTCAGAAGTCCACGAGAGCGGAGAGGGAGCAGCAGCCCGAGGACGGCCAGCCAGCCTGGGGGGCCTCGGACGCGGAGGCAGCGGTCCAGCTGGCCAGGCCCAGGGAGGGCGGTCCGGCGGTGTCCCCCGGCCCAGCAGGGGTCCAGAGCTGCAACCCCGGCTGGTCCAGCGCCTTCTACGAGGCCGATTGCTTTGGGGCGGATGTGCACAACTACGCGAAGGCCCTGGGGCGGCCGGCGGCCGGCGGGCAGTCACAGCTGGACACCCAGGCCCCGGTGAGTCCAGGCGCCCGCCAGGGGGTCCTCACAGTGAGGCCTCCTCCTTCCACGACTCCCCAGGGGACAGACGGTGCCACTAGCGCAGGAGCCCCTCCCCGCCAGGGCCCCCCACAGTGGTCTGGGCCCCTCCTGTGCTGTGCTCACCTGCGTGAGACCCTCACGTCTAAGGTGGGGCACAGCTTTCCTCCCGTGGTAGCTGGGCGCATGGTCAACAGGTGACGGGCTCACGGAGTCTTGCTTGGGCCGGGCTATGTCTCGCCGGGGCAGGTGCAGCCTCCGCCCTTGGCCCCAGCCTCCTGGCTCTGAGGTCAGAGAAGCAGCCTCACCGTCCTGGGGCTGGGCAGCCGGATCGGCCACCCTGTGTGTGGGAGCCTCCACAGGGCTCTCAACAAATGCTGCTGCCCCCAGGAGCCAGAAACCCTGAAGGCCCAGGCGCCCAGGGCAGCCGGCAGGAGGGACCCACGCAGTGACCTCTGCCCCGCGGTTCACTCTCCACCTCCGGCCTCTAAGCCCGGGCAGTGCCTGGCAGGGAGACAGCACCTCCCAGCCTCTGGCGTGGGAGCCTGTCCTGGAGGCTCCTTCCTCGTCCCCTCTGCCGCCCACTGAACTTGCCTGGCCCAGAAAGTGATCCGGCCTCCTCAGGAGCCAATGCGGGGACAGGGTGACGCTCTTTAAACACCCGCTTTTACTTGGAATCACACGTGGCAGGCGGGGCGTCGTGTCGTGGCCTCTGCATGCTTCCTGGCCATGGGCCTGGCGTCCTACACTGAGGGCTTCCGGACTTGGTCCTCCCCCGAGGCTCTGGGGAGGAAGGGGCAGCCTGCGCAGCGCACCCCCGAACGACAGGGCCCACGGCGCTCCCACCTCTCAGGCCAGACGGAAACTCGCTGCTGCCGCACCAGTGTCTGGACCTCCGACCGAACAGAGACCCCAGTCTCTGCAAGTGCCCCCAGTGGGGCCCGGCGCTCACCCGACTTCCCTCCTCCAGTGTGCGTCTACACGGCAGTGCCGTGGAGTGGGTCCATTCCAGTGTGCGTCTACACGGCAGCGCCGCGGAGTGGGTCGGTTCCAGTGTGCGTGTACACAGCAGCACCGCAGAGTGGGTCGGTTCCAGTGTGCATCTACACAGCAGCGCTGCAGAGTGGGTCCGTTCCAGTGTGCGTCTACACGGCAGCGCCACAGAGTGGGTCGGTTTCAGCGTCCATCTACACGGCAGCGCCGCGGAGTGGGTCGGTTCTCTCCACCTGCGGCTGCCTTTGCTGGAGCAGAGACAAACCAAGTGCAGCAGGAAGTTTGGCCTGCACAGGCCACGTCACCCTCCTGTTGTCTTGGGAAACTGAGGCTGAGGGACGGTCATGGCCCCCACAGCTGGTGGGAGGCCGGAGTGGGGTTGGCACCAGGGCTGCTGGGCTGTGGCCACCGTGGCCACTTTGATGGGCCCTGAGATAAGCCCTGGCCTTGCGCGGAGTGTGGCGGGTCTCCCCAAACGTCTGCCCGGTGTAGGTGGATCGTGAGACGTCTCGGCCTTCAACAGCTTCACAAGGGCCTGGGGACAGCAGTTTGCCACAAGGCTGTCACCAAGGGGCAGTGGGCTCTGTCCCCTGAGAGGACCTTGGAAATGTGCTCTGAGACCAGCGCAGGTCAGAAGGTTCTGGCGAGGGCCAGTGTCTGCTCTTACTGGGCTGTGAGTCTGTGGTTGGGATGAGGTTCCCTGAGCTGAGTTGGCAACAAGCCCAGGGGATACTCTCCCCGACGATGCTCTGCTGCGGCTCCTGCTAGGGACACGGTGTGCATCCGAGTGGCTGGTCTGGGGGGACGTGGCACGGCAGGCGGCAAGGGTGACCCCGTTCCTCCCCCGTGCTGCTCACCTGGGGAGAAGTCTCTCCTCGACCCCAGCGCAGTCGGGAGTTTCCTGGGCCCTCTGCCTCGAGGCGGGTTTGGGTGAGAACAGCCGTGGCCACGCTTCGTGTCCTGCTCTGAGGACCCACCAAGTCCGTTTCAGAACAGGAGCTTCAGGAAAACAAGGAAGGCGTAAAACAACCACTGGATGGATTTTCACATTTGCAGCCCAAAACCAGAGAGCGCAGCCATCTCGACCACGCAGCCATCCTCGGCCGTGACACTGGCACAGCCAGCCCAGGTCTGTCCGGGCGCTCACCTCGCTTCTGCCAGGGTCCAGGTGAACGGCAGTGGTTTCGGTTCAACTGTCTTTGTCTACAATTTCTGGCTGTTCCAACTTCCTTCCAATGATTGTTTTATTCATCTACTCCCCGATATTCCTCGGCCATTTGTCCAATTAAATCCAGTGGCCTAAATTGTGCCTCGAACCGTGCGCATTTGTTTCTCTAACAAATGACGCTCTTTTAACTTTATGAAAAATCCTTGGGCAGGTTAGGCCAGAGCAGAACAACTCACCTGAATGGTCCTAGGTGTTTGTCTAGATCTGGCCAAATCACCTGTGGTCCAGGCATGGCTGAGCCACGTGGTTCCTTCTCCCTCGTGCCGTGTGCTGCGTGAATTTTGGTCCACGCAGACTAATTTAGAATCCGTCCACGCAGTCCTCACAAGCCGAGGTCCGACGCTGACTCGTGACACACGTTGTTGCTGAACACCAGTTCAAGGTAGAAGACAGACACGTGGACCGTGTTTTCACTGAGACCACCAGATACAGGGGATTTGCATTTTTTATTTTGCAAAACCACTCAAAAATAAGTACTATCAACAAATTCAAGTCCATCGATGATGAGATTTGGGGAGAGCCGTGTTTGGATTTGAGCTAACAGACTTCACAAGAGCAGCCCGGAACAGCTCTCAGGTTAACTGCCCTGGAGTGGCCGTCTCAGGGCCCCGGGCATCTGGAAGCCTCCTAGGACACAGTTCTCCGTGGAGTCTACGCACTTCTGCCACCTCCTGCCCCAGCTGGCCCCTCCCAGGCCCACACCCCGTCCTCCTCCTACAGGAAGAGCTGCTGGAAATTGAGGCCCAGTGCACAGACCCCCAAGATGTCTCAGACCCCTCGTCACCACAGAATCACTGCCCTCCTCCCGGGGCACAGGTGGGAGCCTCTGTCCTCGCCTCTGTGAAGGGAGGGGCGACTCTGGATTCCGGCTGTTCCCACGCTCACTGCCCCCACCAGGCCACCCCCGGGCCGCCCCCGCCCTCAGCCTCCGTGTGAGATGAGAACCTGCCTGTCCCAGGAGACCATGCGCGGGTGCAGGCGGGCGGTGAGCTGGGAGAGTGCGGCATCTTCCTCCTGGACATCCAGGGTCTGCCGTCCCGGCCCGAGTCCTGTGTCCCTCACGGAGAAGCTCCCGCTCCGTCCTCTAGGCAGGAACTCAGATTGTGGGCACGTTCAGGAGACTCACACGCAGGCGTGCACCGTGCACACGTGATCGCACTCGTGCAGAGCGACATGGGAGGCCGACGGCCGGGCAGCAGGTTCCAGGGAGGAGGAACTGCACAGGGAGGATCGGTGCAGTCATGCCATTAGGCTTCTTTAAGCTTAACGTAAAGCGAAAGGCAGGACCCGGGAGACACGTGGGAGGCCGTGGCCCCATAGCAGAGCGCTGTTCCCTCAAGGGCCCAAGTGCAGGGACACAGTGGCCACACAGCTGTCCCGAGGGAGAGTGCTGCTCCCTGAGTGTCCCCGGGGAGGGCCTGACTCTGGCTGAGGGTGGCAGGCAGCCCACCCACCCCCGGCACTGCCCTGTGGGCCTGGGGACTGCGGAGGGGCCTCCCGGACCTCAGATGCCCGGGGCCAGGTGGCCACAGCCTGCCAAGTGCACCTGGGGCTCCCCAAACCTGGAGGCTGCGCGGGGGAGCTGCTGCACGCCGCGTGTCCCTGTTGCAGTGCGTGTCCCCACTGCTGTGTGTGTCCCCATTGCGGTGCGTGTCCCCACTGCGCTGCAGCCGCACCCCCCAGGCTGAGCCACTCTGCCTCCTCTCCAGGAGCTGGAGCAGCAGCTCGTGATAGAGCAGAGAAACTACCGCAAGACCCTGAAGTTCTACCAGAAGCTCCTTCAGAAGGAAAAGCGCAACAAAGGTAACCGCGGGCCAGCACAGCCAGGGCAAGGCTCACCGGTCCCCGTGTGACGACTCTGCGCCCCCCTCCGTACCCCCCACAGGCTCCGAGGTCAAGACCATGCTATGCAAGCTGAGGGGGCAGCTGGAGGAGATGAAGTCCAAGGTGCAGTTCCTGGGCCTGGTCAAGAAGTACCTGCAGGCAAGTGGCCTGAGCCCGCGGATGGGTGGCTCTGGGGCCAGCGGGAAGCCCAGGGCGGGTGGTTGACGAGTCCCTGGGTCTGCACACGCCCAGGTCCTATACGCGGAGCGCTGGGGCCTGGAGCCCTGCGCCCTGCCAGTGATCGTGAACATCGCAGCGGCCCCCTGCGACACGCTGGACTTCAGCCCTCTGGACGAGTCCTCTTCCCTCATCTTCTACAACGTCAACAAGCACCCGGGCGGTGGCCGGCAGAAGAAGGCGCGTGTCCTGCAGGCAGGCACGCCGCTGGGGCTCATGGCCTACCTGTACTCCAGGTGCGGCGCCCTCAGAGCAGGCGGGAGAGAAGCCGGTTCAGGAAAACAGAAAAGGCCCCCGGAGGACGGAGGCGGAGAGGCCCTCGGGGTGTGCCTGGCGCCCCTGGGCCCCGCACAACTAACACGCTGGGGCCCCAGCTGGCCGGGGCTCCGGGCTGACCCTCAGGCCGTGGTCTCAGCCTCCTCCACATTGCAAGACCCACGCCCACAGTGGGGTCTCCGTGCTGTTACGGGGACATGCATGTGTGCGTGCCAGTGCATGCACGTGCAGTGTGGTGTGTGGTCTGTGTGCATGCGTGTTGTGTATGATCATGCATGTATGGTTGTGTGTGTGTCATATGCATAAGTATGCACATGTGTGGTATGTGTGGTATATTGGGGGTATTGTGTGGTGCAGGGTATGGTTGTGTATGTGCAGTATGCATGTGTGGTGTGTACGTGGGCATTGTGTGTAATGTATGGTCATGAGGGTGTTATGTGGCATGTGTGATGTGAGTGGTGTGTGTGGTTGTGGGTGTGTGTAGTATGTATGATGTCTGTGTGGTGGGAAGATGGCATGTTTGTGTGTGGTTGTGGGTGTTTGGCATGTATGATGTGTGTGGCATGTATGTGTGGGCACATGAGTGATGTGTGTGGTGTGTGGTGGGGGTGACATGTGTGAAGTGCGTGGTGTGTGGTGGGGTGGTGTGTGTGAGGTGCGTGGTGTGTGGTGGGGTGGCGTGTGTGAGGTGCATGGTGCATGGTGTGTAGTGGGGTGGCGTGTGTGAGGTGCATGGTGTGTGTGGTGGGGGTGGCGTGTGTGAGGTGCATGGTGCATGGTGTGTGGTGGGGTGGCGTGTGTGAGGTACGTGGTGTGGTATGTGTGAAGTGCGTGGTGTGTGGTGGGGCTGGCGTGTGTGAGGTGTGTGGTGGTGTGTGGTGGCGTGGCGTGTGTGGTGTGTGTGGTGGGGTGGCATGTGTGAGGTGCGTGGTGTGTGGTGGGGTGGCGTGTGTGAGGTGTGTGGTGTGTGTGGTGGGGGTGGCGTGTATGAGGTGCATGGTGCGTGGTGTGTAGTGGGGTGGCGTGTGTGAGGTACGTGGTGTGTGTGGTATGTGTGAAGTGCGTGGTATTTGGTGGGGGGGCGTGTGGTGAGGGTGGCGTGTGTGAAGTGCGTGGTGTGTGGTGGGGCTGGTGTGTGTGAGGTGTGTGGTGGTGTGTGGTGGTGTGGCGTGTGTGGTGTGTGTGGTGGGGACGGCGTCTACAATGTGCATGTGAGCACAGCACTTCCATCGAGGCAGAGCTTCCTTGGCAGGCAGTGCCCACAGGGCCTTCCCAGCTCTGATGGGGCCGCTGGCCACTCCCTGGCCTGAGCTGTGGCCACCAGGGGTCCCGGGGGCGAGCAGGTGACCAGCCTCCCTCACTCCTGGGACACGGCGTCTTGCGCCCGGACCCCTTCCCCTGGCTCAGGAGGCGGCCTTGCCAGGTGCCGCACCCTCTGCCCACTGGCCATCCCGCTCCCCAGGCTCTCACGGACCTGCACGTGGACCCCGGGGTCCCTGGGGTGACGCTCACCTGCCTGGTCCACTCGGTGGGCCTGAGAACCTTCCAGCCGTGGCCCCACTCCCCTCCCTGAGGCAGCAACTCCCGCCGTGGAGCTGGGCCAGTGCGTGTGCGCTGCAGCTTCCTGAGTGAGCAGGCTCTGGACGCAGAGACCCAGCAGCGAGAGGCCTCCGCTGTCTGTGTGATGGAAGGTCCTCGTGCTGGAAAGGGCTCGGGATTCTGAATGTTAAACCCCCCCCATTTCTCTGGGTGACTGTCCTGCAAAGGTCCCGTGCACACAGCGTCACACGTGCCTGGCACGCTGGCGCGGTGGGAGCAGGGCCCCCCATGCCTGCCCCGCTAAGGCCACCACTGTCCCCTCCCCCAGCGATGCCTTCCTGGAGGGCTATGTGCAGCAGTTCCTCTACACCTTCCGCTACTTCTGTACGCCGCACGACTTCCTGCACTTCCTGCTGGACCGCATCGGCAGCACGCTGTCCAGGTACACAGCAGGGCTCCCGAGCCGGGATGGGTGGGCTCCCATGGTGCACATTTGGTCCCTGAGGAGGGCAAGGCAGTCCCAGGGCCCCAGCGAGGATGAGGAGCCAGCAGAGTCTGGGCGGGAAAAGTCAGGGTGGGGGCTGAGGGGGCACCCCGGAAACAGAGGCGCTCGCGGGTGGGCAGGACTTTATGCATGGGGGAGGGCAGCAGGAGGGGAGGGGAGGGGAGGGGAGGTAAGTCTTGCACTCGTCAGACTGGTAAGTGTGGACACCCCTAGACCATGATGAGGTAGGAATATACAATCCAGCACTGACAGCAACCGCCAAAAACCTATACTCCGGGAGCGGGAGAGGGTGGCAGCTGTGGCTGGAGGCGCTTGGCCTCCTCTCTGAGCTGGCCTGTCCTCACCCCCGGGACACCCTGTGCACCCTCCCGCCCAGCTCAGCTCCGCCCTCGGGGGAGGGACCCACAGGAGGCCCCCCAGGTGCCCTCCCCGCATGAGGAGATTGGCTCCCGCCCTGTCCTCGGGAGAGCTGGCTCGCTGCCCCTGCCCTCTGCCCACTCCCCCAGCACCCCGGGCGCCTCAGGCCACTCCGTGTGCCTCCAGGGCTCAGCAGGACCCCACCTCGACCTTCACCAAGATCTACAAGCGGAGCCTCTGCGTCCTGCAGGCCTGGGTGGAGGACTGCTACGCTGTGGACTTCACCAGGAACACGGGGCTGCTGGGCCGGCTGGAAGACTTCCTCTCCTCCAAGGTGGACGCCACACATGGGGCTCCCATGGTGGGAGGTGCTACCCTCATCCTGGAGGTGGCAGTGACCCCCCCTAATGCTTCTGGCCAGATCCTGCCCCTGGACGGCTCTGCCAAGCACCTGCTGGGCCTCCTGGAAGTGCGCACGGACCGGCGGGCCGAAGGTGCCCCTCGAGGCGCAGACCTGGAGGAGCCTAAGGAGGCTGAGGAGGACACCAGACCCTTTAACGCCTTCTGTAAGAGGCTCTCAGAGGACGGCATCTCCCGGAAGGTGGGCACCTTTCCCAGGGGAGGTGGATATGGCTCCCTGAGCCCAGCCTCAAGGACACGGCATGTGCATACACATGCACACATACATATGTGTGCAAAGGCACATGTGCACACATATACACAAGTGCACACATACACGCACACGTGTGCATACTTAAGCACGTGTGCACGCACGTGTGTATACATGTGCATGTACGTACACAAGCACATTCATGCAAATGCACACATGCACATGCATGTCTGTGTGTGCACACTCATATATATAAGTGCACATGTGCACTTTCTGTGTCCCCACTCTGGCACTTCCTGCCCTGGCCCGGGTGCTTAGGTGAGCATCCTGCTGTAACTCAGCCCCACACCTTCCTGACCCTCAGGCCTGAGACCTGGGTGGAAGAGACCACTGTGGGGAGATCACTGGCCTTTCCATCAACATATGAGGACAGCCCCAAAACTCAGCAGCTCTGTCCATGGGGAACCATCAAAATGAACAGCACAGGTGTCCTTGTGCCAACAGCTGTGGGTGGGCAGGTGTTGCTCTCTGGCTATAGTGGAGCCAGTCTGAGGAGTCCTGGGCTTGGTCCCGGCCTGGTCCCCACCCTGTCCCTGCCCCCTGTCCCCTGGTGGGGACAGCCAAGCTCAGGCCCCTCAGTGCCTGGCCTGCCCTGCAGAGCTTCCCCTGGAGGCTGCCCCGGGGCAACGGGCTGGTGCTGCCTCAGCACAAGGAGCGGCCGTACACCATCGCCGCCGCCCTGCCCAAGCCCTGCTTCCTCGAGGACTTCTACGGCCCCTGCGCCAGGACCAGCGAGAAGGGGCCCTACTTCCTGACGGAGTACAGCACACACCAGCTCTTCAGTCAGCTGACACTGCTGCAGCAGGTGAGGGAGGTTGAGGACCCCGCGCTCGGTCCTCCAAGCCGTGCCAGGGGCACAGCCACCACGGGGCCCTCAGTGGGGGCTCCCTGGAGGAACAGGTCCGTGGTCAGGGAACAGGCCAGGTGCCCGGTGCACAGGTCTGGGGAGCTCTTGCCTACAGTAGGGAGCCCAGAAGGGGCCTGGGTTCTAGGGGCCTCCTCCACCAGCACAGGCCACGGCGCCTGCCGCGCGCTGGGCCTGGCCCCTCCCTCCACCCTGGCGCTCCAGATGCTCCAGCCCCTCCTCGGGCACTGGAGGGCGCCCTGGGGCCGCGTGGGCTCGGGGTCCTCCCCACTCCCCTAGCAGCCCTGGGCCCTCGTGCCTCTGCACTATTCCTTCCTCTGCTCCCACCCAAACAGCCCAGGCAGCCCCTCCTTGGTCCCCACCATCCTGGGACCCCATGCCACGTGGCAGGTGACAGCAGTGACGGGACCCAGCAATCCCATCAGGGCCAGCAGGACGCCGTGAGCCCCTGGGAGGACACACACTCGAGGAGCCCTGCTGGCCAGGCCCTGCGGGCTGTTGGGTGGGTGCTGAACCCCAGATTGCAGAAAGCATCTCCAGAAACCTCCGCCCTCCCTGGGACCCTTCCTTGGCCACGAGGCCTTGGGGACAGGGCCTGAACCTCTGTTTCCGTGTCTTGGGCAGGAATTGTTTCAAAAGTGCCATCCTGTCCACTTCCTGAACTCACGGGCCCTGGGAGTCGTGGACAAAAGCACAGCCTTCCCCAAGTGAGCGTCCCGCGGTGTCCCCAGGCCCTTGGTTTGGGGGGTGGTGGGAAGGTCTTGGGGGCCTCCCTAAGAGTCTCACGGACTCTCTTGGCGGAAGGGAGATGCCTGGGTCTCACCCACCCCGCGGGAGTGGCCTGTCAGCCAGACCCCGCCCCTGCACAGAGAGCCCCCTGCAGCCGGGTGACCGCACAGCTTCTCTTCCAGATGCAGCTCCTCCGAGTCTCTGTCGGCCAAAACCTGCAGCTTATTCCTGCCCAATTACGTCCAGGACAAGTACCTGCTACAGCTTTTAAGAAATGCCGACGATGTCAGCACCTGGGTGGCTGCCGAAATCGTGACCAGCCACACCTCCAAGGTGGGCTCGTGGCTCTGCTGTCAGAGCAGGGTGTGGGGCCCACCTGCCGCCGGGCCAGCGGCACCTTGTCCTCATGAAGGGAACCCCCACTTACCAGCCCTCGGAGCCACGCGACCAAGGGCAGGGGGACAGGCAGAGCCCGGGTTTGTGAGGACCTCGGCCACACCCTCAGCTTCCCCCCGGCACACCAGTCACATCCCAGCCTGACACCTGTCCCCTTCTGCTGGGGGTGCTGCTCAGCCATGGGCCACTAACGACCTAGGAGGAGCCACACCCCTGCACAGAGCCCTGTCTGGGCTCACGTACACATACAGTCTCTCACACACACACACACGCACGCACGCACGCAAAGTCCCCCTCGCACAAACACAACCCACACACACAAATACAATCCCCACACACAATCCCTCCAAACACTCACCATCGTCTTTTCACACACATACACAATCCACACACACACAATCCCCCTCACACGCACACAATCTCCCTCACACACACACACACAATCCCCACACACGCATATACGGTCCCCCTCACACACACACCATACCCCTCCCACACACAATCCCCCTCACACACACACATACACAATCCCACACACACGATCCCCCTCACACACACACAATACCCCTCACACAATCCCCCTCACATGCACACAATCCCCTCACACACACACACACAATCCCCACACACGCATATACAATCCCCTTCACACACACACCATACCCCTCACACACACCATACCCCTCACACACACAATCCCCCTCACACACACACCA
>CAUYSK010000810.1:0-38327 GCA_963575035.1 Avahi laniger
AGTTCTTTTTGAAAAGATAAACAAAATTGATTGACCTCTCACTAGATTAACCATAAATGGGAAAGAAAGGATCAAAATAAGCACAATTAGAAATGAAAAAGGATATATTAAAACTAAAACCATAGAAATACAAAATATTAACTGTGAATATCATAAAAATCTCCATGTACATTAACTCAAAAACTTTGAGGAAATCGACAAATTTCTGGAAACACACGACCTCCTAAGGCTCAATCAGGAAGAAATGGCACTCTTGAACAGACCAATAACAAGCAACAAAATTGAATCAGCAAAAAAACATTCCAATGAGAAAAGTCTTAGACCAGATGTTTTCACAGCCGAATTTTATCAGACCTACAAAGAAAGACTGGTATCCATATCACAGAAATTATTTCATAATATCAAGAAGGAAGGAATCCTCTCAAACTTCCTAGCAGAAGCCAGTATCACCTTGAAACCAAAGCCAGGAACCGAAACAAGAAAAAAGAAAATTATAGACCAATATCCCTTATGAATATAGACACAAAAATTGTCCAGAAAATTCTAGCAAACCCAATTCCCAAGAAAATTCTAGCACATCAAAAAAATAATCCACCACGACAAAGTGGGCTTCATCCCAGGGATGCAAAAATGGATCAGCATTTGAAAATCCATAAATGTGATTCACCACATAAACAGAGGCTATAACAAAGACTGTATGACCATCTCAGACACAGAAGAAGCATTTGACAAAATTCAGCGCACTTCTGTGATAAAGACTCTTAACAAAATAGCCAAGATGGAATGCTTTTCAAAATTATAAAAGTCATATATGACAAACCCATAGGCAATGTCATACTGACTGGAGGAAAAGTTTAAAGCATTTTCACTTAGAACTGGAACACGACAAGGAAGCCCATTGTCACCACTTGTATTCAACATAGTGCTGGAAGTCCCAGCCAGAGCAATCAGGAAACAGATGGAAATTAAGGGTATCCAAATGGGGAAAGAGGAGGTCAAATTATTATTGTTTGCTGATGATATGATCTTATATCTAGAAAACCCCAGAGATTCTGCCAAGAGATTCTTGGAGTTGATAAATAAATTCAGCAAAGTCTCAGGTTGCAAAATAAATGAACACAAATCAGTAGCATTTCTATATACCAATAACAGTCAAGGTGAGAATCAAATCAAAAACTCAATACTTTTCACAATAAGTACAAAGAAAGTAAAGTACTTAGGAATATATTTAGCAAAGGAGGGGAAAGATCTCTCCTAGTAGAACTATGAATCACTGAGGAAGGAAATTGCAGATGATATAAACAAATGGAGAAACATACCATGCTCATGGATTGGCAGAATCAATGTCATTAAAATGTTCATACTACCCAAAGTGATTTAGAGATTCAATGCAATCTCCATCAAAATGCCAATATCATTTTTTGAAAATCTAGAAAATATAATTCTATGCTTTGTTTGGAAACTGAAAAGAGGCCAAATAGCCAAAGCAACCTTAAGCAAAAGGAACAAATCTGGACACATCACTCTACTACAGTTTAGGTTATACTACAAGGCTATAGTAGGTAAGACAGCATGGAACTGGAGCAAAAATATAGACATAGACCAATGGAACAGAACAGAGAATGCAGATTTAAAACCATTCACATATTTCCCTATGATCTTTGACAAAGCAGAGAAAAAAATACCTTGGGGAAAAGAATCCTTAATTTAATAAATGGTACTGGGAAAATTTGATAGCCACATGTAGAAGATTGAAACAGGATTCGTATCGTATCTCTCACCATTCACAAAAATTAATTCAAGATGGATAACAGACTTAAACCTAAGACATGAAAAAAGAAGAATTCTAGAGAAAATTTCAGAAAAAATCTTCTAAATATCAGCCTAGGCAAATACTTTATGAAGAAGACCCCAATGGCAATTACAGCAACAACAAAAATAAATAAATAGGACTTGATTAAATTAAAAAGTTTCTGCACAGCCAAGGACAATCAACATAGCAAGTAGACAACCTAAAGAATGGGAGAAAATATCCACATGCTATTCATGTGATAAAGGGCTAATAACCAGAATCTTCAAAGAATTCAAGCAAATCATCAAGAAAAAAAGCAAACCATCCCATTAAAAAGTGAGCAAAAG
This sequence comes from Avahi laniger, assembly GCA_963575035.1. Classification (NCBI taxonomy): domain Eukaryota; kingdom Metazoa; phylum Chordata; class Mammalia; order Primates; family Indriidae; genus Avahi; species Avahi laniger. The sequence continues at coordinate 2,140 of CAUYSK010000810.1, forward strand.
AAAGAACAGAAGTTTTTCCAAAGAAGATAGACTAATGGCCAATAAACATGAAAAATGCTCAATGTCACTAATCATCAGGGAAATGCAAATGAAAACCACAATGAGATATTACTTAATCCCAGTGAGAATGGCTTGTTATCAAAAAATCCCAAAACAACAGATGTTAGTATGGATGCAGAGAGAAAGGAACACTTATGTACTGTTGGTGGGACTGAAAACTAGTGCAAATTCTATGGAAAATAGTAGATTCCTCATAGAACTAAAAGTATACCTAGCATTTAACCCAGCAATCTCAGAACTGCATATTTACCCAAAGGAAAAAAAGTCATTGTATCAAAAAGACATTTACACTTGAATGTTTATTGCAACACAACTGACAATCTGAAAGATGTGGAATCAACCCAAGTGTCCATAAATACGTGAGTGGATTAATAAAATGTGGTATATATACATATACCATGGAGTTCTACTCAGCCATAAAAACTGAATTAATTCCTTGTGTAACAATCTGGGTGTAATTGGAGATCATTCTCCTAAGTGAAAAATTGCAAGTATGGAAAAAAAAACACCGCATGTATCCACTATTGAATTAGAAGTAACTGAACAGCACTCATGTGCACAAATGTAAGTAAAACTCAAGGAAAATCAGGAGCGAAAGAGGGGATGGGTGAAGTCATACCTAACGGGTCCAATGTACACTATCTGGGTGATGGGCACGCTTACAACTTAGAGTCTAACAGTACAGGAGCAATCTACGTAACCAAAACATTTGTGCCCCCATAATATGCTGAAATTAAAATAAATAAATAAATATAAAAGTAAAAAAAATTAAAAAAGAATTTTGACACTAATTTTTAACAGAGTGTAGTCTTTTTCTGAATCATTTGGATCAAATTTTGAGTCAAAGGATAGTTATATTTAGTAATATTTAAAAGAAGAAATAAGAGAATCTCCTGTTGATGATTGTGTAATTGTTAACTAAGAAAATCCAAGGTATATTTTATGTTCAACACATCACCATGCTATTGATTTTACCCTCTAAATATTTTAGTAGTAAACACATGAGGGGGAAATATCAAAATTGTTTCATTTTCCATAGAGACAAAACTCTAAAGGCATTGAACACATGTGAAGGGTACTATATACATTTAATTGAGGGTCTAAAGTGATATCGGACTAAATGCAAATCGATTGTATATTCTCATGTTCTTGTTTAAAAACATCTGAAACAAAAAAAATCTGTTCCTCCAAAAATATATACATTTAAGGCAATTCACACACACACACACACACACACACAGACACACACAGTCTCACAAGTAAATTAAATGCTTACATGTGAACAATAAATTATATCAAGAAAATCAGAATAAATGTTTACAATAGGAAATCAGATACCATAAAAAGATAACCATATTTGACTATATTGAAATTTAAAACTTTGGCATGATGAAAAATATGAATATATTTAGAAAATTTTTCACTCCAGGTGATAGAAAAATGATTAATATTTACACTATGAAGAGGATGTACAATTTGACAAGGAAAAGGAAAAAAAAGTGACAAATGATAGAAGGTTATGAATAGACAGTTTGCAGAAGAAAAATCCAGAATGCCAAAAATATATGAAATGATGCTCAAGTTCACTAGTATCCTAGGAAATGGAAATTAAAATAAGAAGATATTGTTTTATATCACATGAGTCTGGAAGAAATAAAAGCCATAACATGCACTGTTTCCAGAAATGCAGAATGAAAGATACTCTTAATCATACTAGAAATGTGAAATGTTACAACATTTTCAAAAGCAATTCTGAAAACTCTTAAATTTTTGAATGCACGTAAAACACACCTAAAGACACATATATTCCATTCGAGAAATACTCAATAGTTCTTCAGAATCTATTCCATGAAAATAAAATCACTGTAGTTCAGGAAGAAAACACGTCAAGACAAAGGGCATGCCCATCATGTGAGAAAATATGACTTCTCTATGCCATACTCTAGCATAAAGCAATTTAAAGAAGTGAATTAGTGCCAAACTAGCTCACCATTGCAGATAAGTATAGTTGAGTAATCAAGAAACAGAGAAAGTATTATATTTAGTACGATCTCATTTTTAAACAAAACATGGTGACATTACAAAAGCTGAAATGTGTATATGTTAATAACATTTATGTATAAATTTACGGATATACATGTGTATTGGATTTTAGGAGGAAAAATGTTAGATTATTAACATGAAAAAGGGGGAGAGTGTACAAAAAATCATGAATATGTGATTATATTTGTTGAAATATTCAGACACAAATTATATAACCATAATTATATATAATTATTTTATCTATTCATTTTGATGAATTTCAACAAATATAATCATATACTATACGTATACATAAACATAAAAAGTATAGTAAACATACTACTTTATGTATACATATATGCAATATTATTTGCATGGGTTATAAGTAATATAGGTACATTCACTCATAATATATATTATGGTAACTTATCTTTTAAAACAAATTATAATATCATAAATTAAAAATAATATTATGCTCTGCCTTAAAATTTTCTCCTCTCATTAACATATTACTCTGTAGCTATCAATTTTTAATTCCTGAAGATAAAGACCTTAATTTTAAAAAAATCAAATTAGGATCATTTTGAAAATGATGCATTTTAAAATCAGAAATACATTTGACAGCATGCTTTTGCTGAGCAGAAAAGCAACACTTCATATTTGAGTGTCTGTTCTATTTTCCAAATCACAACTTTTTATCTACTGATTATATAGACAGTGAAATTTACATTCACCTTCTAATTATTTTCTCTTTTTTTTGTAATCCAAACTAGCAAAAACAAATAAACAAAAAAAAATCAGGGTACAGGTTTTAACATATAATTTGACATATTTGAAATATCAGTATTCTTATTATAAATGAGGTTATTATGCCTTGCTAAACTCACTCCTGCTGAATTTTCAACATAATATCTCTGGATATTTCAAGATGGAATAATTTTTCAATATGTAAAAAATTTACTTTTGTAATTAAATAGAATATGCGTAAAATGCTCATGCACAAACCAAAAATTAAATAGGTGATTCTTGATATGGTATCATAGTACAATAAGCACTAAGTAAGACTGGGTCTGATAATGAACTGTTAAAAATATAATGTTTTGTTTGAGTCATCTGAACATAAATACAAGAAGTTCAACATTGCATTCACATGAGTTTGGTTTCAAAATTTAGTGAGAATTTCAGTTTTAGGTGTTCAGAGGAAGAGAGGCATTGTGGAATAGCATGAAAAACATGAGATTTAATCTTGGTAAATTTCCTTTCTATACCTAGGGGATCTTTGGTGGGTCAACCTCTTAAGTTTCCTGAGTGTCAAATAGAAATGATAGTTTTTTCAGAGATTTAATGAAAAAAATTAGGCAATGTACCTGATGATTACTTTGCAGACTTTACAGCACTACAGAGAATTATGCCTATGATCTTCTTATATTTTTGTTTATATTTTTCCAAGGCAATTAAATTCTCCACACTTTTTAGAACACATCTCTTGAAACCATGCTTTGGAGGACACGTATGTATGCTATTCTTACGGAGACATACATAGTTAAGGTGATAATTAAAAGACAGTCTTCATGAAACTTTCCTTGGGTCCAGAAATGAGTACATTTATGCAAATGCTTTCCTGAAATCTAACCTGCTAAGATAGAAACCAAAAATGTATAGCCACTTTAATATGAAAAATAAATGTATAAAAGAATTACACCTTTGGCTCATTAAAAACTCAATGAAAATTCATAATGTCCTTTAAATTGACTGCAACAATTTCTATAAAGCGTTCTCATCTTGAAATTATAGCTCCTTCAAACATGTATTTAAAGATTTATAGTTTAAAAAAATAGTGAAAAGAGCGATAAATGCAGTGTGTAGACACATCTCTTAATCGCCACTGTTCTACATCAATTAGGTTGTGAAACTTTGAGGAATGCTTTTCATTTGTGACATTTCACTTCTTTACGTCTAAAATAGAATTCCTCTCTTTTTTCTTTCTTGCTTTGTTCATCCTATTATACATTTTTCTGAGTAAATATTTGTGAAAATGCTCTACAAACAATATACATAACAACTACAGTTATTATTTCTAAATCTAATAAAGAATAGAAATAAATGTGATCAGTTCTCCCAGCCCTTGTTCCTATCTTTCTATTTAACCTTCTGTTTCTTCTCTAACATGGTTAACAATCCCTGAGAATAAAGCACACCAGGATTTGAATCTGGCTTTACCATTTAGTATCTGGTGATTTGGCAAATGGCTTGACATTTTAGGCTTAAATTTCTTCACAAGTGTAACAGGAATGTTATTATTTTGCCTCTTAGGGTTGCTGTGGGCACAAAATTAAATAATATAAGTAAAACATCAGATTGCCTAAAACAAAGAAAGTACTTACAATATATTCAATTATTACTTTTGTCAGTATCTTCTTCCTCAGCACCATCATAATGTCATTATCCCTTTTCATTAAGATGCATAAAACATCTCCTATGTCTTAATACTGCATAAGTAGTATTTTTTTGTGCAAACAGCTACTTTTTTTTGTTTTATTACATTCCAAACATTTTTAAGGAGCTTTCACATATGATTGTAAGATAATGTTATTATAAAACCACAGAAACACATGAAAAGTAATTCTTATAAAAATTTTGATATAGTTTGCAAATTCAGTATTAATAATTTATATTATATATTTATATTATTTATGTAGTCCTTATAATTTTATTCTAATCGCTCTACCGTAGATTTAACAGATGCCATTGGAAAAATGTACTTGTTTATGGGAAAGGTTTTATATACATTTTTTTTGATGTATTATATATTTTCCATTCACTAAAACATATTATATTTTCATAGTATGACTTTAGCTAGCATTTTATTTTTATTTCACCTTTTGTTAATATTACCACCAACCTTATGAAATAATTACAATATAAGATTTTGCTGTCCATTTGCTATATGTGGTCAAATAAAACATAGTTTGTGGGTATTTTCTCCCATTCTGTAGGTTGTCTGTTTACTCTGTTGATTATTTCTTTTGCTGTGCAGAAACTTTTTAGTTAAATTAAGTTCCATTCATTTATTTTTGTTTTCATTGTATTTGCTGCTGGGGTCATAGTCATAAATTCTTTGCCTAGGCCAATATCCAGAAGAGTTTTTCTGAAGTTTCTTTTAGAATTTTTATGGTATCAGATCTTACGTTTAAGTCTTTTATCTATCTTGAGTTAATTTTTGTATATGATGAGAGATAGGGATCCAGTTTTATTTTTCTGCATGTGATTCTCTAATTTTCCCAGCACCATTTACTGAATATGGTGCCCTTTCCCCAGGGTATGTTTTTGTTTGCTTTGTTGAAGATCAGTTGGTTGTAGGTGTATGGCTTCATTTTTGAGTTCTCTATTCTGTTCCTTTGATCTATGTATCTATTTTTATATCAGTATCATGCTATTTGCTATTTTGGTTACTATAGCCTTGTAGTATAATTGGAAGTTGGGTAATGCAATGTCTCCATATTTATTCTTTTTGCTTAGGATTGCTTTGACTGTTCGGGCTTTTTTTTGATTCCAGATCAAATTTAGGACTTTTTTCCTAATTCTGTGAAAATGATATTTATGTTTTGGTAGGAATTGTACTGAATCTCTAAGTCTCTTTAGGCAGTATGGACATTTTGGCAATATTTATTCTTCCAATTCATAATCCATGAGCATGGGATGTTTTTCCATTTGTTTGGGTCATCAGTGATTTTCCTCTTCTCCATGTTTTCTAGCTCTCCTTGTAGAGATATTTCATATCCTAGACATTTTCTTTCTTTCTTTTCATTTTCTTTCTTTTTTTCTTTTTTTTTTTTTTTTTTTGCAGCAGCAACTTTAAATGGTATCGAGTTCTTGATCTGATTCTCAGCTTGGCTGTTTTTAGTGCAGAAATGCCACTGATTTCTGTACATTAATTTTGTAACCTGAGACATTACTGAATTTATTTATCAATTCTAGGAGTCTTTGGGAGGAGTCTCTAGGGTTTTCTAGATCAAAAATACTTATTGGGTACACTGTTTACTATTTGAGTGACAGGTACATTAAAAGTCATGACTTCTCCACTATACAATTCATCTATGCAACCAAAAACCAATTTTACCCCCTAAATCTATTGACATAAGTAACTATGTAAATAAACAAAACCATAGTATAGCATAGTACATATAGTATATTATATGTGTCTCTACATTATTCTTATAGTTCAAATTCAACAAACTGCTATTAGCATGCTTTTTTCACTCAACAATATATTATGAACATCTTTGCATCTTAATTAACACACTGCTACACAATTATTCTTTCTTGCTGTGTAATATCTCACTGTTAGACTGACATGATATATGCATTTATATTATCTCTAATTTTTGATTTTATAAATTTATATAAGAAACATTATTATAAATAAGACTTGTAAAAATGATTTTAATAATAAATTTCTAAAGAGGACTTGCTAAAAGTTGGGAATTTCAAGGGTTTTTGAATCACAATGGAAAATTGTCTTCCATAAGAATTCTACCAAAATATTCCTCTAGGCTTTCCATGTGTGTTTGTCTATAAAAGGTACTGTTTGCCCACATGCTCACCAACTCTGAGTAGTATGATTTTTAATCTTTGTTTATCTGATAATGAAAATTTCATTTTGTTTTAATGTGCATTTGCTGAATTATTAAAGAGAATAATTTTTGTACATTTATTGGATATTTGTGTTTTTTACAGTACATCACCACCTTGTACTTTTTGACTTGTTTTCTACTATGGCATTTTTTAAATTAACTTAGGAAAGTTCTGTATATATAAGGAGTTAATTCATTAAATATTTTGTAAATATTAATTTTATCCTTCTTCATACTTTATGTGGGATTTGTTGTTGTTATATAGAAGCTATTGTTTAAGAAGAAAAGGTTACTTTTATTTATTATTTCAGCATATTATGGGGGTACAGATGTTTAGGTTACGTATGTTGCCCTGACTCCCCCTCCCTCGCTAAATCTGAGTTTCAAATATGTCTTCTTTGGGTGGTGTGCATTGCACTCTTTGTGTATGTATATACCCCGCCCCGCTCCCGCCGCGCCCCGGGCCGGGGGCCCCGGGCAGCAGGGAGAGGCGACCGGTATATACATGCACAAAGAGTACAATGCGTACCACTCGAAGGATGGACATATTTGAAACTCAGACTTGGGAGGGGAGGACAAGGGCAACATACGTAACCTAAACATCTGTACCCCCATAATATGCTGAAATAAAAAAAAATACCTGGAAATTAAACAATGTGCTCTTGAATGAACACTGGGTCAATGAAGAAACTAAAAAGAAAATTAAAAAATTCCTTGAAACAAATGAAAATGGAAATACAACAGAGCAAAACTTAAGGGATACAGAAAAAGCAATACTAAAAGAGAAATTTATAGCAACAAATGCCTACATCAAAAAAGTAGAAAACTTCAAATAAAAAACTTAGTGATGCATTTTAAATAACTAGAAAAGCAAGAATCAAATTAAACCCAAAATTAGTAGAAGAAAAGAAGTAATAAAGATTAGAGCAGAAATAAATGAAATCAAGACAAAAATAATAGAAAAGATTAATAAAACAAAAAGTTGTTTTTAAAAGGTAAACAAAATTGATAAATATTTTGCCAAACTAAGAAAATATGAGAGAAGATCCAAATAAATAAAATTAAAGCTGAAAAGGAAGATTTTACAACTAATGCCACAGAAATTCAAAGGATCTTTAGAGACTGTTATGAGGACTATATGTCAGTAAGTTGAAAAACAAAGAAGAAATGGATAAATTTCTAGACACATAAAACCTACCAAAATTTAACCAGGAAGAAATCCAAAACCTGAGTAGACCAATAACAAATAACAAGATAGAAGCATTAATAAACAGTTTTCCATTAAAGAAAAGCACAGGATCCAATGGTCTCACTACTGAATTCTACCACTATTTAAAGAAGAACTAATACCAATCCTACTCAAGCTATTCCAAAAAATTGAGGAGGAGAAAGCACTTCCAAACTCATTCTATGAGGTCAGTATTATCATGATACTAAAACCAGACTAAAATACAACAACAACAAAAAAAACAACTATAGGCCAATATATCTGATGAACATACATGCAAAAATCCTCAACAAAATAATATCAAATTGAATTCAACAACACATTAAAAAGGTCATTCATTATGATCAAGCAGGATTCATCCCAGGTATGCAAGGGTGGTTCAACATATGCAAATCAATAAATGCAAATCAATAAATGTGACACATCCCATTAACAGAATGAAGGACAAAAACAGTATGATCATTTCAACTGATGCTGGAAAAGCATTCAATAAAATTCAACATCCCTTCATGATCAAAAAAAAATCTCAAAATCTGGGTATTGAAAGAAAATACCTCAACATGACAAAAGTTATATATGACAGACCAACAACTAGTATAGTGCTGAATAGGAAAGAAGTGAAATCCTTTTCTTTAAGATCTGAAACAAAATAAGGATGGTCACTTTCACCACTGTTATTTAGCATAGTACTGGAAGCCCTAGCTAGAGCAATTAGACAAGAGAAAGAAAGAAAGGGCATCCAAATTGGAAGGAAGAAGTCAAGTTAGCATCGTTTGCAGATGATATTATCTTAGGTTTAGAAAAAACATAAAGCCTCCACCAAAACAGTTAGAATTGATAAGCGAATTCAGTAAAGTTGCAGGACAGAAGATCAACGTACAAAAATCTGTAGCACCTCTCTATGCCAACAGCAAATAATCTGAAAAAGAAACTAAGAAAATACTTCCAATTACAAGAGCTACAAATAAAATAAAATATCTAGGAAAACCTTAACCAAAGAAGTGAAAGATCTCTACAATGAAAGCTATGAAACATTGATGAAAAATTTATAGAGGACTCAAAAAAAAAAAACAAAAGACAAAAGAAAGATATTTCATATTCATGGATTGAAAGAATCACTATTATTAAAATGTCCATACTATCCAAAGCAATCTATAGATTCAATGCAATACCTATCAAAATATTAATGATAGTCATCACAGAAAAAGAAAAAAAATGGTCCTAAATTTTATATAGAACCACAAAAGACCCAGAATAGTTAAAGCCATCCTGAGCAAAACCAAGAAAACTGAAGGAATCATATTAACTGACTTCAAAATATACTACAAATCTATAAAAATGAAAACAGCATGGTAGTGGCATAAAAACAGACACACAGAACAATGGAACAGAATTGAGAACCCAGAAATAAATCCACACATTTACAGTGAACTCATTTTTGACAAAGGTGTCAAGAACATACATTGGTGAAATGACAGTCCCTTCAATAAATGGTGCTGGGAAACCTGGATATCTATATGCAGATGAATGAAGCTAGGCCCCTATTTCAAGCCCTATACATTAATCAAATAAAAATGGACTAAAGACTTAAATCTAAGATCAGAAAGTATGAAACCACTAGAAGAAAACATTGGGCAAACATTCTAGGACATCGGTCTGGACACAAATTTCTTGAGTAATACCTCAAAAGCACAGGAAACCAAAGCAAAAATGAACAAATGAAATGAAATCAAGCTAAAAAGCTTTGCATAGAAAAGGAAACAATCAACGAAGTGAAGACGCAATCCACAGAATGGGAGAAAATATTTGTAAACTACTCATCTGACAAGGGACTAATAACTAAAACATACAAGGAGCTCAAATAGCTCAATAGGAAAAATTCAAATAATCTGATTAAAAATGTGAAAAATATCTGAATAGATATTTCTTAAAAGAAGATACACAAAAGGCTAACAGGTATATGAGAAAATGTCCAACATCATTAGTCATCAGAGAAATGCAAATCAGAACTACAATGAGATATCATCACAACCCAGTTAAAATGGCTTAAATCCAGAAGACGGGCAATACTGAATGCTGTGGAGCATGTGAAGAAAGGGGAACCCTCCTATTCTGTTGGTGGGAATGTGAATAAATACAGTCCCTATGGAGAACAGTATGGAGTTTCCTCAAAAAGCAAAAAAAGAGAACTGCCATATGATCCAGCAATCTTATTGCTGGATATCTATCCAAAAGAAAGAACATCAGTATATCAAAGACATATCTGCACTTCCATGCTTATTAGTACATTATTCACAATAGCCAAGGTATGAAATCAGCTTAAGTGCCCATCAATGGACGAATGGATAAAGAAAATGTGATACATATATGCAATAGAATAGTTTTCAGCCATAAAAAAGAATAAAGTCCTGTCATGTGCAACAACATGGATGGAACTGGAGGACATTATACTAAGTGAAGTAAGCTAGGCATAGAAAAACAAATTTTACATGTTCTCATTCATTTGTGGGAGCTAAAAAATTTTAAAAAATGAACTCATGGAATGAGAAGAGTGATGGTTACCAGAGGTTGGAAAGGGTATCATGGAGTGGGGATTAAGAGGGATAGTTAATGGGTACGAAAGTATACTTAGAATGAATAATATCTGGTATTCAGTAGCACAATACGGTGACTATAGTTAACAATAATTTATTGTATATTTTAAAATAACTAAAAAAGTGGAATTGAAATGTTCCTAACACAAATGATAATTGCTTGAGATGATGGATACCCCAATTACCCTGATTTGATCACACTATACATTATATGCCTTTATCAAAACATCACATGTAACCATAAATGTATACAACTATTACGTACCCATAATAATTAAAAATACAAAATTAAAAAATAAAAAATAGTTCTATATGTCAATAAACTAATATCTATGAACTTTTAAATATATAGTTTATGTGTCAGTAATTTAAAAATTATTGTTAGCAAAAATGAAAAAGATGCTTCTTTATTTTTGTCAAGGAATGCATTATTGAAATTATAAAAATAATAATCTATTTATTGTTTCCAGTTGAAAAGAGTTCTTCATGAAAAAATAAATAGGTGCTTTTAAAATTACATAGTTAAGGGAGTTAGGAGCAATTATTTGGGTTTAGGTAGGCTTTCAGAATTTGGATGTGTTGGTTTACTTGGTCTGCATGACACTAACCATGAAATGTTTGGGAATGTGGATAAGATTAAGTGAATTATTTTGCTTTCTTTCTATATAGCTTATAAATTGTACATACAGTTATGTTTTTGCAATCCCCAAAAGACAATCACAATGGACATACACACACACACCTGTGTGTATATATGTTATATAAATACATATAATTTTAAGTTAAAGATCAATTTCATATTGTTACTGAAACATGTTCTTAATAAGAAATTAACATGTTAAAATATTGTGTTAAATCTACTCCTAAAACTAAAATAGGGCCAGACAAGTAAAATAAGTTAATGCCTTAGGTGGCCCATTTGTGCTGCTATAACAATATACCTGAGAACGGATAATTTATAAAGAACAGAAATTTATTTTCTCATAGTCCTGAAGTTTGGGAAGTCCAAGATCAAGGTATTTGCATGTTCCATGTTGGTGAGGGCTAGTCTCTCTGCTTCCAAGACAGTGCATTGCTGCTGTGTCTCATGTAGCAGAAGGCAGAAGGGTGAAAAGTACCTGAGCTATTTCTCCGCAGCCCTTTTATAAAGGACTAATCCACTCCTGAGGACTTCTCCAAAAGGCCCACCTTTCAATATCACCACAGTGAGGATTCAATTTCAACGTGAATTTTGTAGGGGACACATTCTAACCATAACCTTCACTTAGTCTGTCTTCTATTTTCCTACATTTCATAGAGAAGTATTTCTCTACAATTGGAAAAACAATAATGCAATCCTAATAACTAAAGATGACAGATACTCTGCTTATTCACCAAGGACCACTATGGAGAGGAGAGATTTGTGGCAAAAGGGAGAATTAATGCTGATGCTCCCACCATTTGCTAACAAATTTTAAAAAGCAACCAGAAATATAGACATTTGTCTGAAATTCCTTGATTTTTAAATGCTGACAATACTTTGATTTTTAAAAATAGACTCTATAGACCAAACAAAGCACATCTACAGGCTGGATTCAATCTGTGCTGTAGATTTTGAAATGGGATTTAGAGACTATGATTCCTTGGTATGACATGGTTATAATCTTTGAGACTAATAATGCTGTCTTCTCACTTCAGCAGGAAAACAAACAATATTTTTATAGTTATCATTATTTCCTCTCACTCATGTTAGAAACTTGTAATATTTTCTTAAAACACTACTGAAAACAAAAGGTGTAGTATTGTATTGTTGCCTTTTAGCCAATGTTCTGAATTTCTTTGCTTGTTTTAATTTCTTCCAGTACCAGTGTCTTTGAAAATTCTAGTTTCCAACTGCTTTTCTCAGTTTACTGTCATATCCTATGTTTGTAGATTATTTGGATGACTTGGTCCAATGTATTTTAACTAAAAACACTCACAACATTCAGATCATAAATTAGACTTGCAGTTTCTAAATGAATTTTAACTTGGGCATTTAACCTACCTGTGAATTGTATGACATTTTCTCCTTAAAAAGGAAAAATATAAACTGTTGAGTGATAATTGCTGTTTCTTCAGCCACACGTGGTAGTAGGCTTAAAGATTTTTATTTTCCTTGGAAACTACTACTACTTATAAAGCTCATCCATCATACGTAATGAGAGTTGTCAGGAATATTTAGTGAGAAATAGTTGCTTGATATGCTAATAGCAGCCCCTTAGTGAATTCATTTTGTTCTGCTTCTTGACATTAATGGTTTTCATAATCTAATGAATGATGTGTGCAATAGAAGTAAGGCCACAGGGAAAGATCATATAAAGTTAAAGTAGGAAAAATCTTTATCAGTATTTGCATTCATTTAGTAGAATGCATTTTATATATACCCATATTTACCTTGACTTTTATTGATTTCCATTTTAAGGTATCATTTGGAATTGGGGATTCTAGTCTACTTATTGCCAGTTTGCCTCTCCTAATATTGCAGTTGCTTTGGTGTCTGCATTTTGGTCTGGTTAGCAAAAAAGGCTAATAAGGTGTTACTTCTTACATCCTTAGAAGTAGATGAGAATTTTGAATCCTTAAGATGCTAATGATTTATAAGGGAAAAAAACAATTGGAGCCATGAAAGTATTGATGGAATCAATAATAATTTAATTGGTTAAGTCAGGAGTAGCATTCTGAGCTCTTTATTATCTAGAGCTATGTGTGTGGTTAATTTATATGAAGTTCCTTCATAAGCACAGCTTTAAAAATAGGATGGATGTACATTTGTCAGGGACAGTTAAGTAGGGTGCCGCCTGAGAGTAGAGACATAAATGACCTCTCAAGGTCCCTTCCAGTCTTGTGATTTTATGAATCTATAGTAATTAAAATGGAGTCACCCATATCAGTAGTTATGAAAAGGCATTGTAAGTGCCTACAAGGTTATAGATACAAACAAATCTTAAATCAAGGGAGTCCGTAACATTTCTCAGCAGGTTTCAATTTCATTTTGAAAACAAAGTGCTTAAAAGAAATATTATAATTTATTTAAATGCATTAAAATTAACACATTTTAAACTCTAAACAAATCATAATTCTTTAGCTAATGATGCATTGGTATATTTAGAATACATTTTTTTTTGTTAAGCCTATCTCGTATGAATTGTATTATTGTGGAAAAGCAGTACATTTTTAGAAAGATAAGATATAAGAAGGATCATAATTTTTAGGTTATAGAAAAAGGGACTTTTTCCAAGCAGAGGAAAAGAAATTCTATTTAACTAAATATTCAGGTTTTTAATAAAACCAGTGAATAAAATTCATAGGTACTAATGGGCTAATAAATTTCCTAATTTATGGTATTTTTATAGCCATCACTTTTTTTTTTCAGTTCTACAGAAGCTTTTGTATTTTTGTACAGCAGTTTTGCAATTGGGAAGTAAGTAGTACCTAATTTCATATTTGTATGCTTTTATGTCCTCTGCTTACATCATGTGTGGGTATATTTTATGTGACCAACCACATTGTGGGTATCTAAGCATCTCTGAATGCCTATAAGATAGATCTGCTTGGTTAGAACCAACATTTTCCAGTTGTGTAGCAGTGGCCAAGCTATCTATACTCTATACTGCAGTTTCCTCAAGTATGTAGTGGGAATTATAATGGTACCTTTATTGAAGGATTGCTGTGAAATTTAAAAGATAAAATTACTTAGAACAAAGCCTTACACATCAGTGCTCAATGCGTATTGGTTATTTTTGTTCATTTAACAGATATGCCTACTAATATAAAATCCTTGATCTCACGGAATTTACATTCTCATGGTCTTAGAGCAGTTATTACTGTTAGGTCATACTAAGATACTGAAAGGTGTTCACTAACTGTTGACTAAATGAATGAATGCATGGATGATGAATGAGTGAATAAATGAAAGAATATCTAAACTGTGACCTGCTTTCTCTTATGTGCAAGGCAGAGTGAACAAACATAACATGTGTGTTAACTCACCGCAGAGAAAATAGGCCATCAGCCCCAGAAGTGAGCGACCGATCTGGTATCCACATCCATGCTTATTCAGCAATCTTCGATAAAGCCAGAGTAGAAAGCACATTAGGGAAGAAGGCCTGATTGTGAGCACATCAGAATGTCTTTCACTGTATAAAGGAGGACAACAATCCCTGCATGTCAGCTATTTGGCTCCCTCGTTGAATAGGGTATCAAGGACTTCTGATAAGCTTTTGATACAAACATAATCTTCCCTCAGGCACATCTGAAAACTCACTATTAGCAAACCGTCCCTTCGTTTTGCATGTGGATATCCAGTTTGTTGAAACATCATTTGCTGAAAAAACCTGTTCTTTCTCCGTTGAATTGTCTTGACACTTTTTTCGAAAATAAATGTCAAGACTTAGTTCTGGGGTCTCCGTTCTATGCCATCGGTCTACGTCTGTCTTTATTCCAGTACCACAGAATTGTGAATATTGTAGCTTTGTAGTAAGTTTCGAAATTAGGAAGTGTGAGTCACCCAAATTTGTTCTTTTTCAAGATGGTTTTGTCTAGTCTGGGTCTGTTGAATTCCCATATGACTGTTAGTACAGGTTTATCAATTCTGGCAAAAATGCCAACTGCTATTTTCATGTGGAGTGTGTTGAATCTGTACTATTGCCATCTTAATAATATTCTTCCAATCTATAAACATGGGATGTCTTTCCATTTTTTAAAGCTTATCTTTAATTTCTTTCAACGATACTTTGTAGTTTTCAGTGTACACATCTTGCACCCTTTTTGTTGAGTTTGTTCCTAACTACTTGATTAGTTTTTATACTATTATAAATGAAATGTTTTCTGAATTTAATTTTTGGATATTTATGGTTAGTATGTAAGAATACTGTTGATTTTTGAATATTGATTTTGTATCCTATAACCTCATGTGGTGCTCATTTAATAATTCTGATTTTGTGTGTATGTGTGTATTCCTTAGGATTTTCTATAGAAGACAGTGTATAAAGATAGTTTTACGTTTTCCTTTCCAATTTGGATACTCTTTATTTATTTATTAATTTTTAAAAATGTAAATATTACCAAAACTTCTGTTGGGCATAATATATTTAACCATAATACAATAACATTTAATGACATTGATTTTATCAGTTATTTCTGAGTTATAAGAAAGGTGGAGGCAAGAGATATTTCCAAATTACATGATGAAAAGGAATCAATGAAAGAAGCAGCAGGTGCACAGGTCACCTAGATAGCTTAACTTCACTCTTTCCCTAGAATATGTTGAGTTCTCTGACTACCTGGTCTCAGTTTCTGTCTTTAGAGAACTTGAGAGGTATGGTAGAGCTCAGTGCATCATCATTTACTAAGGGTTTGTAAAAGAGGAAATTTATGAGTAGTTTTGATTGCTAATTTGTAAACCTTATCCATTCTATCAACCTATTTAATTGGTGTTTCCATTTTCAATAAAAAATGCCAGCTCATGTAAGACAATTAAATCCATATTTCACATCATAATTCTGAGTCATTGCATCAACTCTTATAAAATATAAATCTATCACATCTACAACATTCATTTCATCCATGAATTATGTAATTCAATTGAGAAAGTAATTAAATTTTCCTGACATGACTGACTTTTTCACAAAGGCATCAAGGTCATCACTCATGTTTCCATTATATTTCACTCATTTGTAGTTATTTTGGTTATTAGTTTATGAATGACTCTACAAGAGATTGAGACTTGGCTTTTAGACAGTTTAGGTAGGAATTCCCAGATAAAGTTAGCAATGAGCTTCTTCTGCTCATTGATATTTTGTTAATTAACTTTTTCCAAAGTAATAGATAGTATATTAATAAAAAATACATTAACTGTTTTTTCTTAAAGACTGGGAAATATTTAAAATTCATTATTACATAAATATAACTTTTTACGGCTATATGAGTATTGACCTTTATCAATATGCATATATTTACAAATCATTATGTGAAAAATACGTCTTGTATTTGTCACAGATTATGTCTCTTGAATGTATTGTTTAAATCTCTCTTATTCTGATATGGAAAAGTAAAATCAAGTAAAGAAAGTGAATTATTAAGTGACTATTATATACCAGAAATTATGTGGCATTCAAAGGTATACAGTGTTTAATTTCTGCCTTTGAGAAGGTTAAATTATCTATTTAATCTTTAAAAAAACTTAATGTATTTTATTCATTTATTTTAAGGAATGAGATGTAATGTCTGATAGTCATTGTTTATTTTTTATTGTAATATAGTATAGTCTTAATTAAAATCAATCCTATCATTCCAAATGTATCATTTTGTTTCATTTTTAAACTTTTCATTATGAACTATTTCAAATTATACAAAAATAGAATAAAACAATGAACTTCCATGTACTTATCACCCAATTTCAACAATTATCATCTCATGGCCAGTGTTTTCTCTTTTATACCCCCACTCATTTCCCCCCATTCCATATTATTTTTAAAAATTTCTGTAACTCATGTTAAGTCCTTAATAAATATTTTACTACTTCTTAAAAATAATCACAACACCATTATAGGATTTTAATTATAATTTCTTAATACCAAATATCTAATCAATCATCACATTTCCAATTATCTTATAAATGTTATAAGTTTTTTTGGTTGTTTGCCTAAGCGTCCCAATAAAACATGCATATTTGATTGATTTGTATGTTGCTTGTCTCTTTTTATCTATAGATTTCCACTCTTTTTTTCTCTTACAATTTATTTTTTGAAAATACCAGGTCATGTGATCTACAGTGTTTTCTACAGTTTAAATTTTGCTGATTGTGTCCCTTATTGATTAATGATATGATTAATGTGTTCTAATATATTATTAATATATTCTAACATAAGATTAATTTTATTCTATTATCTATACTCACTGTATATTGGTACTTGAATCTAGTGAAAAGATCAGGAAGAAGTTTTTTTGGCAAGTCTACTTCACAGGTGGTGCTGTGTTCTTTCCTTAGAAGGCACAAAATATTTACATAGCTTTCTTTTCATGATGGTAGTAACTGCTAATGTTCAATCTCTAGATCCATTAATTTGTTACAATATACATGAATTTACACATACATATATGTGTGTATCTATATTTTAATAGACATACAGATGTATACAAATGTGTATATATATACACACACGTGTGTGTATATATATGTATGTGTGTGTGTGTGTGTACACACAGATTGTCTCACTTATCAATTTGGAATATGTTTAATACATACCTACTATAAGTGGGGAGCCCACTTGCGCATGAAGAAATATTGTGGTTTCGGTTTCTTAAAAGTTATTTTTCCATCCACTGGGCCAGACAGATGCTATTAATATTTTCCTTGCTTGCTTTCCCCACACAAACTTATGGGGTAATTTTTTCCTTTCCATCATGGGCACTAACCTCTCCTATGCTTACTCCTACACATAATTGTCTTATTATAAAAGACCCATAAACCATTAGCCATGAATTACTGTTTATTACTCTGGTTTTGAATTATCTCTTCATTACCCAGGGATGTCATATCACTCCTTTTGAGCTTAGCTGTTAAACACACAATGTCATGTGTAACATTTGTTTGTGTTTGAGAGTGGATGTTTTCCCCCATCTGTTCAGTCAGCCATTTCCTAGAAGTTTACTAAACATATTATGTGTGTGTGTATAACATTTTTCCTGAGATCAGATAACTTTTAAATGTGTAAACATATGATAGAATAGAAATATCTTTTTTCCTTAAAAAATTTCAATTATTCATATATAACTTCTATTAATTTTAAATAATGTAACTAAAGATTGAATTTATTTATCATTTAGTATAATGCACTTTAATTTTATAAAATTCATATTGTAAGATGATATAAATTATTAAAATGTACATATCAAATAAAAAGCTAAGACACAAGACATGTGCCCTTACCTGAAGATATTTAAGAACATGCCTTCCTACATATTAATTTCTTTATGCAAATCCTAATATGAATGATTAATCCATGAGTTAGGATTAAATAATGAACTATTTTTAATATTCTATAATATTAAGTCAATTTCAAAATTAGATTTCACAAAATTGATGCTGCTATTTTTTTTTAGAATGACTCGTTTTTGCAATGAGCATCACACCTGACCCATCGTTCTGGTAAAGGTACCGGAGCTCAGCTCACAGGAATGTCTTACTTCTTCGGTAGTTGCCGATTCCTTTACGTCACCTGTTAATACCATTTTGTGTGCCCTGAGTTTTGGAATTCCTACACTTCTAAAATGATAGGCTATGGAGGAATCATTTACATTGAAATTAAATATTTATTATAGCAGGCTGCTAATTTTTAAAGTTCAATAGCTCTCTAATGGTACTCATAAGAGATATAACTAACCCTAAATTATTATTTTGTAATAAATACAGGGGTGAATGTTCTTATCTTTTTCTTTTGACCTAATAGGAAGGAACATTGTAGATGTCTTTACATCATCAATAACTAAGATAAAATCAGGTAGATTTCTATTTTGTAGACTCACCAGAGCTGTGATACCATCAGATACATATTTAATATTTCATTTAATGACTTCTTGGCCAAAAGCAAAGAGGTTGAATTCCTTTTCCTTCATCAGTTATCAAAAACATGGAGCATTTTAAAACAAATATCTATGTCAGGTTATGTCCCTACCTGTTATATTGGCAGCAAAATATACAGACAAGGCAAACAAGCAGAATTAAACAGGGCTTTGATTTTAGAGAGCCAAACTGTGACTCCCTGGGAAAGGAGTCGTATATTTCACCTATCTTCTCACTGTATACCCACTGCAGTTCTCTCTTAGCTCTCTGAACACTAAGAAAAATACGATTTTCAGGAGGCACCACAGGAAGAATAACACTGGATAGCAATAACGCATAAGAACTAGTCTGGACTTGAATGACTTGTGACACATCTGAGTGAAGAAAATACCTACTTAGTACAAAAGAAATGTCATGTATGGTTTCAGAAAACAAACAAAAAACAAAGCTAGCAGCACAGGCTATGAGCTGGTTATCACAATCACAGCATTTCTAGTATGATTTCCTAAACTAATTTGTTGTTACCTGATGAAAGGAAAAAAAACAAAAAAAGAATCCCCAGCATGCCACCTTTCATTAAAGTTGTGTTTGTCTGAGATTTTGTTATTTGCAATTGCTCATCTGTTAAATTAGAAGTTTTAATTCTTCACAGTTTGTCACCTTTTAAATTCTGCTCTGTTCACATGCACTTTTTTTTTAAAAATCCGAAGAAAGTTGAAAATGCAATTTAAAAGCAAATTAAGTTATGCCAGCTGCTAAATTAAAAAGAACCCTCATGTGTCATCTGCATCATGTATGCTTTAAAAAATGAACTAGCCTTGTGTTTTTCTAAAGCATAACATTAGCCAAAGGAATAGGTTGCTAATATTTTAAATGTCTGTCTTCTGTCATTTCCTTCCTTCCATTATATGTCAGAGGACATTGGTGATTTGAAATAAACAAAAATAAGCAACAAATCAATATTAATAGATATTAAAGGAAAGGAAAATAAAAAAGCTATATAACAAATAGAAAACAGAAATGAAATAATATATGATAAGTGAAGTGACAAAAAAGAAAAGTGGGTACATGATACTTCCAGGGAGTTTACCAAATTATAAAATTATAAATGTTCAAGACACATGAAAAATAATCAACATCTCTAATAGTAAAAAAATGCAAAGTAAAACCAAATGGCGAAACTTATTTGTATGGCAAAATTTTTAAAAGTTAAGAGGAAGTGTTGACAAAGAGCATCGAAAAGTGAGCTCTCTTAGGTACTTTTAATGAGAATCTGAATTGTTACAACATTTCGTAGCATTTAATATCACTTAGGACTATGCCCCTGGAAAAAATATAATGATACATATACATATGCAATTTCAAAACTGTATTTCTACAGAGGAATGGTTAAATGAATTGTGATACATTTTTACTGTAAGTAGTATGCAAACTTTTTTCTTCTTTAAGTAGGTCAGTCTGTGTGTATCACCGTAGAGAAATTGCCATGATCAAATAAGTGTAAAAGCAAGTTGCAGACCTATATGTGCAGCTTATCCCATTACTGGGAAAGAAAAAGAAAGTTTCTTTTTTATATATGTGTGTGTGTGTATGTATGTATGTATATACATATATAATTACCAGCATATATATACACATACACACATATATATATGTTACCTGCATGTTTAATGTTTTTATACATATGCTAGAAATTCTGTGGTTTGTTGTTATCTCTCTATATACTAAAGACTGTCTTGTGTTTGTTTTGATTTAACTATTTAAGGGAATAGTTTAGATGGACATAATTCATGGGAAAGAAGAAAGTTTAGTGAGAGATGGAGAGGTAAAGAGATAGAAAAGTTAGTGGCATATATATTGACTAATTAATAGTGATCACCATGAGAGATCTTTTAAGAGGTTAAGTGGTAGGGTTAAGTCATGGGGTAAGGACAAGTGTGAGGGTCTTTCACTCTTTTAAGTGTATAAGGCAAATAAAAAACAAAAAAAAATGGTGTATCTCATTTCCCTTATTAAAAAAATGCTTATCTTGCAAGACTGTTGTGACAACTACTATGAATATAAAGTACCAATCGCATTTTATAGACAAGAACAGAGAATCAATAAATATTCACTACTATCCTACATACTGTTTGGCTACGACCCTGATGCAGCCATTCCTGACACCCAGAACCACTAGGGATTGTCAGAAACGTGTATCAGGGCAGGAGCTTATTTTGAAATTACTTAATAGAAGAAAATTGTAATTAGTGTTTAGATCTTGTACAGAGATAGAAGATCCAGAAATATTTTGTGAAAGAGAGTTTGGGGATGCAGGGAGTTCAGTGCATTGAATCATCTCAGAGAAGTAATGTTATTTTAACTCCTCTTTTTCATCTTTATGGGTGTTTCAATGTGACTGACAGGCCATTATCCTTTCATTGTTAACATAAATATTTTAAATAAATTGAATGTACTAATTAAGAATGCACTTTTCATAATCTGTCATGGGATTAGTTAAAAAAAATAAAAATAGTTCGAAAAATAATGTTTGTGTTTTTCAGAAAGATCCTAGTTTCCCACCAGTAAAATGACAAGGCATAACTGAGGAAGGATAGGATTCTGCAATTTGTGTTACCAGGCTTCCAAGTAATAACAGAGGCTGATTCTAAAGTCAAACATTGAGCTCCATATTAAAACACTTAAATTAATAAATTTTGTGTTTAACATTTTAGTGTTCATTCATTTTGAGTGCATGTTGAAATTAGTGCAGCCTAGGGCAAATGGAAAATAAAATTAGGTTATTTTAGTTTGCTTAATTTTGCTTCAAACTATCTTTATCTGTTAGTAATTCTTTTGAGAATGTCAAGAGCCCAACTAACACATTGCATTGAGTGATATTCCAGCATTATAATAATTTGGATGGAAAAGAATATAGGATTGTGGAGAAGAAAAGGTGTTTGTATTTTAATTTCTAATTTTTTTCTTGATTTTGGTTTCTTATTGTCAACTTTTTGTATTTCTTACCAATAAGCTTACTGGACCATATATTGTTTTTCTAAAAAAAGATAGGCCAAGAGCAGTGTGAATTATAGCCAATATTTCCTTTTTAGAGAGGGCCTCCTACATTCCTCATCACTCAACTTGGAAAAGGGTGACTTGGGAACAATTGCTCTGAACCTGAAGCTTTTCAAAGACTTGACACAAGATTGAAGGACTTGGGGGAAAGAAAAAAATTAGACCCTGAAAATCTTCCCTACTTTTGTTCAAGCAATCAGTGAGAAAGATACTGGCCTTTCATGTTCTCAACAGTCTCTTTGGAACAAATAAAAGTTAGACTTCTAATTTTTTTACCTTGTTGATTTTTTTTTTTTTTTGTAAAGAGGTTATAGTATAAATAAAAATTCTTGGAGACAAGTCAGGATATTGCAACCAATAATGCCATCAAGGCCCTAATGCCAAGTCTCTTTATGTGTAGGTTCACCGTCTCAGAAAAAAAAAAAAAAATACTGTGATTTTACCTTCCTGAATAAGCAAGCATACAATACAATTTAACAATGTATTTAGACTATTTTTACCAAATTAAGTTTTACATTGATACTAATGCATATAGAATTAATATTGACTAGAAATATTACATTTTTGCTGCCAAAAAATTGTATTAGGACAGTTTGCTAAATGCCTGTTTATAAATCGAACACCTACCATTAGTTGCCTATCCTTTTCCTTTCTTCTTTTCTTTTTCTTTTTTTTTGATCCAAACACTATCAAAAACAAATCTGCTTTGTTTGCTTTATTAACCTAGGGCATGAAAAGATTGGTAAACTTTGTTAAAGCTAAAATAATATTTCTATGATATTTCTACAATATTTCATAAATATTTCTACAATGAAATAGCACTTTTGCAATCTATAGTCATTCTAGTGAAAATTGGTTGCAGTAGGCTAAATTATTACAGGCTACTACACTTTTACAAACTGTTAATTCTTATGTTTGCTTTTCTGACTACTAATATATTTTATACATACCATTTTATAATTATTTATTCTTTGATTCCCCTGTATATATAGAGAGTACTGGGCTAAAAACTTGAGTGGATGTATGTCTATAGGCAAATAGCTTCCCTACAGAAGCTATTCTGTCATTTGCAAAATGGAGGGAACATAACATTTTGAGATTTATCTCATGTAAATAACATACCTCATATCTCATGTAAATAGTACATAGAAATCTACTAATATAATGCGTAAAACTGGAGAACATTATGTTAAGTGAAATAAGTCAAGCACAGAAAGACAAATCTCACATGTTCTCACTCACATGTGGGAGCTAAATATTGAAAATGATTGATCTCATGGAGACAGAGAGGAGAAAGATGGTTACCAGAGGCTGGGAAGGGTAGCAGGGAGTTGGAATAAAGTGGGGATGGTTAATGGGTACAAAAATATAGTTAGATAGTTAGATAAAATATACAATATTTGATATCAAAACAAAGTGACTGTAATCAACAAGTTAGGGCATATTTTTTTAAACTCTTTAAACTAAAAGAGTAAAAGTGGAATGTTCCTAACACAAAGAAATGAAAAATGCCTGAGGTGATGGATACCCCAATTACCCTGATTTGATTAATACACATTATTTGCCTGTATCAAAACATCTCATGTACCCTATAAATATATATGATTGTGTGCCCATAATAATTAAAAATAAAAAATTTTAAAAATGTAACATTTTTAAGGCAGTTAAAAGCCTGAAAAAAATATATATATTATTCAAAAGATAAATTATGTGAAGATGAAGATTTTATATATACAGATATATGTCTCTGTGTGTGTATATGTATTTATACAGACACACATATCTATGTGTATCATTTATGCTCATCTGTATATCTCCATGCATATTTAGGAAAAACTATGTGTGTTCAATATGTATGTGTGATTGTAACTCAATTTGAGCTTACTTGTATAGAGGAGTGTATATTTAAATGTTCATTTACTCTTGCAAATGTGTTTTTCTCTGAAAGTTTAACAATTGATGCTTAACTTTGATGCTTATAGATGCTGTGGCCTAAACGTATTAGTGATAAATTTTATCAAAATGCAGATTTTAGAGATATGGTAGAAATGGTATTGACTGTGAAATCAGAATAGCTAGTTCTAAATCATAGCTCACTCTAATACATTGAGAATTTTAAAAACTTTAATTACATTTTTGGAAAATAGAAAATATGTTTCCTACTATACAGAATTATTACAAAGTTTAAATGTGATTATACTAATGAAGGTACTTTATGAGACCCACACAGGCATACGGTTACTGTCTTTATACCATTATTATTATGTCAAGTTTTAGGAATGATGAGTCAGGATGATTTGTGTCATATGTTAGTACCCAGAGCAAATTAATATATTTGGGGCATAAAGAGGGGTGTGGATGGTGATACTTTAAGGAGTGAGGATTATGTGTTTCTTCTTCTTAAATATGGAGTTTCCAAATTGTTTTTAATTCTTCTGCATGGGAGATTTGTTTCTTCTCTCTGGTTTATTTATTTATTCAACAATTTATATCAGCATGGATTCTAGGACATTTATTTTTATTTTGGGTTATAATCTAATATAATTTATTTTCTTGATCCAGTTTAAGCCAGTGGGAGCTCTTTCAGCTCTTTTACAGGAGCTCTTGTGTCCCTTTGGACATCCATTATTTTGTGGGTTTTTTGTTTTCTTTTTTAAGCACTTCCTTACTTTTTGACATAAGATATTTCAGGCTCATCTTGTATGCTTCCTACCAGGGTCCTACAATCAGCCAATTCTCAAAGGAGTTCTTGTTCCTTTTGTTGGAGAATGGTATTAGAAATCAAGATCTGGGTGCTAGGTGTGCTTGTTGCTACTGGGGTATATTGCTTTTAGGGACCCTGGCTGACGGCAAGAAAATATGTCTATGTGTCTCTGTCTGTCTGTCTATCTATCTGTCTATCTATCTTCCCACCTATATAATACCTATCCATAAATATTTCTGTATTAACTATATGTATCTATATTAAGCTAAATGTGATGTCTCCAACTCTATTACATTAATGCATGGGTTGTTCTAGCCTTCTGCCTTCTTCATCTGTAAACTCTAACTCCAACAACTAGAAATCTGGCTCCCACCATCCACCATCAATTTTCTTAGTAGTTCAATTACACTGGACATGTGTAACAATGTCAAAATTTTAACTTATTTTCCGTTAATTTTTCTGCCACTAAAGATATTTGGCTTTCTTATAATTATTAGTATTTAACACTCTGGTCCAGTCTATTATTTTCTCTCATCTTCTTTCTTTGCTCTGACACTTTATTTAGCTTCCTCTTAAAAGCCCTCAAAATATATTTCCTCTTCACTTATGTATAATTTCTCTAATTATAAGTTTTAATCTCATAGTGTTTATATTAAGCTACTTCAACTTCTTTTTGAATATGTTCAGGTTATAAGGGAAGATTTATTTAATTGGTATTAATCAAGGAGAAGTCATTAAGAAAGTTTAACAAATCAGATCATTAACAAATTTGAAACTGTTGAATCCTCTTAGGATTTAAATAGATGATATTAAAGAAATAATAGAACTCATGTGCATCTTGAAATATACTTAAATTGTTTTATTTCTTTGATTATGTGTACTTTGGTACACACTTCTTAAGTCTGCCAAGAATAGAAAAAATTAGGTGGTATCTCTGGCATTGAAAAGAGTAATAACCTCCATTATTAGATCAGAGACTATATAAAGTTATGAACTGTGATGTCATTTATGATGCCTTTTTTTCCCTATGGAAATAAGTAGCATAAGATGGCTTTGGGAATACTCAAAGAAATATTTCAGTACGTAACTTTAGAGAAAATACTAGCAATATAAAATATTTTTTGCATAAATGACCTGTGCAAAATACTATAAAACTTTATTCTAGGTATGGTAGAGGTGCTATGTCATTGAAAAAAAGGCTACCATGACAGTGAAATAAATGGAAATTTATCTGGAAATATATACTTATATGAAATGAATATAAACATTGCATATATTTACTCATTTATTGACTCCTAGCAATGTTACCTACCAAATTATTCTGATGTATAAATTTCCATGTTCCTATATTAAGACATTTATATGTAAATCAGGGGTTCTCAAGACATTCAACATGTAGCAGCATCCTTGCAATGTCGAGGATAGCCCTCCACAAAAAGAGAAATATCTTGTTCAAATTGTCATTAATGCTGACGTTGAAAAACTCTGATATAAATAATAAGTGTGAAATACATGTTTACACTGTTGAAGAAGGTGAGAAATTGCAGGTATACATTAAATTGGAGCAGTAATTTCTGATACCAACAAACAGAATTAGACTAAATTTCATAAAGGGCATTGTCCTTCACAAGGCTGCCCTCACTTGAGACATAAGCCACAACTCCAGGGATCCCTGTGCCCCTGCACTCTGACTCACTGGCTACAAATCCTGGAATCCCATGACCCTTTCAGGTTTCATAGTTCACTAGAATAATTCACAGAACTCAGAAAAACACTATAGTTAAAGTTTTATTATGACCAAAGAATATGAGTCAGTATCAGTCAAAGAAGAAACACAGAGGATGAGGTCTCGGAGGGTTCCAAGCATGGAGCTTCCAGATCTTCTTCCTGTGGAGTAGCACGCATCCTTCTTCTGACACATTAATGTGTGACAATAGGCAGAACATTGTCCACCAGGGAGCTCACCTAAACCCTGATGTCCAGAGTTTTTGTTTGGGTTTCATTACATGGGCATAATCTATTGACTTATTGCTACATGATTGAACTCAATCTACAACCATTGTGTGATCCCAGAGGTCAGGCTGATATCAAGTGGCTTAAAACCCCAACACTCTAATCATAGGTTGGTCATTTGGTCATGGTCAAACTCCATACTGAATCATCCCTTTAGCATAAACTATCAGGGTCCACTATGAATAACAAAGATACTTCTATCATCTGGGGAATACCAAGGATTTAGAGACTACTTTCCAGGAACTGGGAACAAAGACCAAATTCTTTATTACAAAAAATTGGTTTTCTAGATGGATGAATCTATAGTAGTGAAATAATATTACTATAACCTGAATATTTATCAAATATACTTTCTAACACTGAATTTTACCAATGCAGACAGAAAACAGTCGATAATTAATAAATGCATTTTAAAGATCACATATACAATGTAAATAAATGAAAAAAAAACCTAGTAACTTTAATACAGAGAAAAAGGTCGAGTTGAAAGTAAACCAAAAAATACATGAATTTGGATACTAACCTGAAATTTTTTATCTCTAGAAGAACAAAATGAAATATCTTAAATGCAATTTAGAGAATTTAGATTTGTTAGAAATTTTTTTCTGACAAAAGTAGGTATAGTTATTGAAATTAAAATTTGAGATAAATGATTTTAAAATCTATAAAAACAAATATTAGACAGCATATAAATACAGTAAAAGGACATTAAAAACCTACAAAATGAAAGATTTAGAATAAAGAAAGATGTTAGCAAATCATCTTTAGAAAATCTCAGGTTGTATAAAACTCAGGTATTAGTTGCTAAGGTACATAGATTATGGAAAAGTATAGTTGTTAAAGTCCACAGAAATAAATGAAAAACAGCATACCTAATTCCAGAGAGTTTATCTGTATTAACATAAAACAGATTAAGCCTTTAATGTCAATAAAAGGTATTAATAGAATGATATTTAGCTTCAGACAGATGCATGCAAAAATTGTATGAGAGCAGAAAGGAGGAAGAAAATAAATCATAAATATGCAGAACCCTACGTTACATACTTCTGACGAAGAATTATTGAAAACTATCAGGATAAACAGAGCAACAGCTTTGTAAGAAAAAGTCCATTAGGCAAGAAGATGCTACTAACATTTCTGGAAAATGTTATATCTTTAAGTTACAGATCCAGTTGACCAAAATTTTGAGAAAAATAGCTTTTTTTTGTAGCTATGGTTACAAAGTTTGTGGGGACAATTGTTCAAGTTGAAGGAGGAACACAAAGAAATATGTCCTTGGGCAGAGTGCTGAAGGATATGAATAGAAAAATAGGTTTAACTTTTAAAGGAAGAGGAGAAGTTGATTGATAGAAAAATAAGAAAATGTCCATTATTTTCAATTTAAAATTTTTTATTGATTTGTTTCACAGAAGGAAAATAGTAATGAAAACAGTTTTCTATGTAATATGTATAATTTCTTTAAAAGTACTTTAAATGATGCTTCTACTGTCATCCAATTTGTACAGTGAAGTACAGCCTCCTGATGCCAGGACTTTAACCACCATGGGTTTTCCTCATTGCCATCAAGTATTTTATGGCCTGTATGCAGAAAAGGGTGAGAGTTCTTTGGGAAAATACATTATTCCTCACAAAAGAAGTACGTCGATGGCATGATTCATGTAATTTCCTTGACATTTTGCACACCATTTTGATTTTTAGTTTGATTCATCGATATAATGCAAAAGAAAAATAATCATTGTTTGTTGCTTTGTGGTTTATAGTGTAATTACAATTGGACTTACTTTTATACTGAATTTCTTGAAGTATTGCTACAACATGGTAGATTAAACAATGCTAGGCAAATAACTTTAAAAATTCTAATTAGCGCTTGCTACTTTATTAATGTTTAAAATATAATAATCTTTGCTTTGGTTCACAGCCTGTAACCCACTAGGCACCACTCCGAACTCTGTACTGCTGTTACTTGGATACTTCCTAGGCATCCCATGTCCTGGGACTGAGAACAGACTTTTCTCTAAATGTGTAAAAAAATCATCATTATGGAGGCTTTACAGAATTACTCTCTGCTGCCATTTAAAAAAATACCACACTCTATGAATTTGAATTACCTTGTCTACCATAAGAATATCTAAAGTAATTTGAAGCAACTGATAAAGGAAAAAATATTACTGTGGAGAGATAATGTGGCAATCCATTAGCACATATTAAGATGGTTTCAGAAATTGCCTTTTGATAAGAGACATGCAAACTT
This sequence comes from Avahi laniger, assembly GCA_963575035.1. Classification (NCBI taxonomy): domain Eukaryota; kingdom Metazoa; phylum Chordata; class Mammalia; order Primates; family Indriidae; genus Avahi; species Avahi laniger. The sequence goes on from CAUYSK010000810.1 coordinate 31,284, forward strand.
TATCAGGAGTATGGATGTGGTAACAAATGCAATGATGGCCTAGAGCTTCCTACGAGTAGTATTAACTAGGGAATTGGAGAGTTCGGGAAGACTAATGTGGGAATCTAACATTACCATTCCCTATTAGAGTTACAGAGGACCTTAGAAGTCATCTGGCCTGAGCCTTCCTTCCCAGATGACCGCCTGTCAAAGATGATTATATAATAAGCATTTGTTGAATGAACAAATAAATGAGGTAACAGAGACTTCAAGAGTCTAAGTAAATGTAGCAGAGTTTTATGGCTGGTTACCAAGCAAATCGGAATTCGTGTCTTCTGAATCTAGCTCAGTGTTTTTTCAACCATATCATTTTTTCTTGATCTCATAGTAAATCTCATAGTAAATAGTTATTGGTGAATACATGTTGAATTATTAACTAAAATGTAGTTTCAGAGCTACTAATTTTTGAAGTGAAAAAATTCAACTTTATGTTGTTTCTGATATTTTATTATTAAAACAAATCATAAATATACTTGAATATAATCTTTTTGGCATAGTATTGATTGAAAATTATAAATAATTATAATTTTTCTTTCTGCTTAGCTACATTTTTGAAATTTTCCTGAAATACATGCTAAGTTAAAAATGTAAGTGACATTATTTAAGAAGGAAAAACTTTGATATTAATCCTGTTATATGACATGACTATTGTAATGATTTAGGAAAAGAAAGGTATGTTAAAAACATCACGTGTAGGCATATTAATAATATTTTACATTTATTTTGATCTTTATGACTTCTAATGTCTTTCCCACACATCTTCACATTTAAATAAGAAACTAATCAAAGTGTAATTTTTCTCATGGAAGATTTGAAGTAGTAGGCTTAGTGGTCGCAACACGACCAAGTCATAACAAGCTGCTGTTTTCCCAGTTCTATTGCTAGTATAAAATTCTGCAAATTAGTAATACTAGTATCAAGTTGTTCCTCTTTATTTATATTTCATTCTTAATTTAGGGATAAATAGACAGCTTTACCAATATGAAAACAATATTTTGATAGGGGCTCAGTCATTGAGGAAAAAAGACATCATATCTTGTTGCTTTTATTTAATTCATAAAATACAGCTTTTCTCCTTACTTTTCTGAATTAATATTTGTTTTTTTTAGAATTTTTTGTTGATGCCTCCTAGGAAATGAAATCATATGGCAACTAAAGCAGAGTGAGAGCTGAGTTTGTTCAAAAGTGTGAATAATGGGAATCTTCTCTTAGTAACTTTTCAGCTTCAATATTCTATTTTACTGGTTTAATTGAAGTTTTCTTGGAATTCCAATTTGAAGTCCATGCTTGCTCATCCAAAGTGTATACCTTCAATTACTTCTTGTGCCTTCAGACTGTTGTGCCTTTGGACTCAAAAATGGAATTATCCCAATTTGGCTGCTGACATTATGCACCAAGTTTGATGCAGACCATGAGTGTGATTGGTGTTTAATTGCTGATACTATTAAGTCTGTGCTCAGTAAAGAATTTTTCTGGCAAATCTTACTGTGCACTACACCAAAAAATGATAATATAAGCACATAAATTATCAGTTAGAAAAATCCAAACCACATAACTAATTAATACCACCCTCAAGTTAGTGGGAGAAATTGCGTTTTGATCTTCTATTTCTGGAGCAGTGCTAATGCAGGTAGTCATATCTTTTTAAATTTTTTTCTTGAGAGAGATATTCATATTGAATTCATCGTACCAACTTTGAAGATAAAGGTAAACCATTTTCTCAATTGAAGAAATAAGAACAACCACTTCAGAGATTTCCTCTCTATAGTTCTTTACTACAGGACTTAATTCATATAGAAAGGTTTATGTAATAATTATCACTGAGTCTGCAATTTGCTTTCAACATCCTAAATTTTACTTTTTTTGCAATGTGAGTTTGTGATTTTTAGAAATATTACATAGCCCTATTTTTCTATATTTTTGAATTTTGTTCACAAAAAGAATTCCACTGAACTTGATCAAAATCTACACCAAACACAAGGCTGTCTATAGCTGGATTCACTCTACTTCTACTGAAAGAAGAAAGGTCTTGGAGATGAAGGTCAATTTAGCAGGTACTTTGATGCAAAAGTAAAATGATCCAAAACAAAACAAAATAAAATGCTAGTGTTTCATATGATTGATGCATTGTCATTCAAAATCTGGTAATGGCTAGATTTATAAGTACTGCAATTTTATTTGACAGATAATTTTTGAAACGAGAATGCATGTATAAAAATTTGATTGCTATTCTTCTTTAGCAGAAATTATTTTGTTACCACCTTTAACAGAATCTCATTACTGAATGCCTTTGGGGAAGGGCTGGGGCAGATATGAATAAAATGAAGAGAACAGAAACACTTTTTTAAAGTAATGTAAGGAATGGATCTTAAAGGTATATCATTTTTATTCGACTAAAACACTATTTTGGGGTATCTAAAACACTTATGACATGCACATTTACATTCCTTTTTGATAAAATATTAAATAGATAGCTTATCCAAGTGACTACATTACATGCATCAAATTGTCATACTAATTTTATAGAGAAAAAGCAGAGCTAGAGATACAAAAGACTTTACTAAGATTATAAGCATTTATTTAAATAATTTAAAACAGTCAAAAAGTAAAAAAAAATATTTTTGTGATGCATAATCCACAATACTTTATTGCATTTTAAAAAGTTAGGTTTATATGCTGGTTACTACATTATACATTATAAAATGTTATAACAAAAAAGTAACTTTATTGAGGATTTAGTAATGGTGTTTATTTATAATTACATGTTGTGTGATTATAGAGTTGTCTAGAGTTACTGGTTTACACACAATTAAGTAATGATTGTTTCATAAAATAGATATCTAATTTAAAAATGGCTAAAGCAGGCAATAATCATAAACATGTAGCAAGCAAATCTTCATAAATAAACAGAAAATTTTATGCAACTATGCAAGACTTAATATTGTACTGGAGTATATAAAAATAATACAGATTATTAACACATTCCAAACTCTGTCGCATAAAGTAAATATTTATAATTAGACTAGAGAAAAATCCAAAGTGAAAATGTGCTTCAGAAAAGTTAAAAATTCATTTTTTAATGTTTTGTGGGTAGGCAACATACAAAGCATAGATATAAAAAGTATGAGACTGTTTGTCTAGCTTATGTTATAAAATATCTTGAACACATCAAATGTAGCACGTATGCACAAGAAAATAATAGCCATAAAACATTATGTTACCAATTAAATAAAATAAATTATATCAAGAGAAACATATTCAACACATGTCCAGCAAATTATATAAAAACAGATCACTGAATTGAAATTTAAATATTAGCTATTAAATGAAAAAGTAATGTGCTTTGTGCTATAATTCTGCAAATATATAAAGTAAAATGTAATTTTCAAAGAGTAACCGAGTAGTCTCTTTATAGTTGTCTTTCTGCAGAATGAATAGTATTGTGTAAAGAAACACTAGCTGCCGTAAATAATAAACCCCACGATTTCAGTGATTTAGCACAACGGAATCTATTTCTCACACATATAACAGCACAATGTGGGTCTTCCTTGTCAGTGTCAGTGTCCACTTTTTGATTTGACCATCCCCAGGACCTCAGGGTCCTCTGAACCTGCAAAGTAAAAGTGGAGGGGAATAGGATGGGAAGTCATGCCCACTTCTTAATTGCCTCAGCCCAGAAACAACATAAATCACTTTCTTTCACATTACTTTGGTGAGTGTTTGAAAATGTATCGCTAGATTGGGCACCTGCTTCCCAAAAAGTACTCTGTATTCAAGGGCCTAAATATTTGTGCCCCCACCTCCAAATTCATATGTTGAAACTTAATCATCAATTGATGGTATTAGGTGAGGCCTTTGGGAGGTGATTAGGTCCCTAGGGTAGAACTCTCACAAAGGGTGTGCATGCCTTCATAACAGAGGCCCCAGAGAATCGCCTCGCCCCTTCCATACTGTGAGCACACAGCAGTAAGGTGCCATGAATGAACCAGGAAACAGGCCCTTACCTGACTCCAGATCTGCAGGTACCTTGATCTTGGTCTGCCAGCCTCCCAAATTGTGAAAAATAAATTACTGTTGTTTATAAACTACTCACTTGATGGTATTTTGTTCTAGCAGCCCAAACAGATTGAGACACTGTGCCATGGCAGGGGAAGCATCAGTTTTGGTGCACAGTTATCTCTGCCATCAGAATAAAATGTGACTAACTTTATTTTCTATGTGGAGTTACTTAGGATAACAATTCCAAATCAGGTTTTTAAGAAAAAGCTAGAAATAATTATTCATACATTTCACACATACGCATAGACACACATGCACACGTATACATCCTATTATGTGCCTCTGCTGGTACGGTTAATTTCAACAGGTCTGGAATTAGCCTGAACTAATTGATGCAAATGAGAAATGCACCTGCATCACTCTAATCCCCAGGCACGGAATAAAAGGTACTGAAAGTAGTCTCACTTTGTAACCATGAATCCTAGGAGTTTCAAGGCAGTTTGTACCAGCTCGTCAGCATTGTTTATTGTTAACAGTGAGCCTGATGACTTGTACATGGTCTCTGCAGGCCTTTGACCTTGGGAATGGCTAGACAGTAAGAATATGCCTAAGTGCCCAGGAGGTTATAAGAAACCACAGTAAGGATCCGTTTTGAGCTCCCTGGTCATAAGGTATTCTACACACAGTTCAGTGGTTTCTGTTCTGAGAGAAAGAATTGTGTCCATGTGGCCTTTACAGAGGGAAGATAATTGCAGCTATCATCTGACCTTTATAGTCACCTTGTTGTGAGACAGCCTTTGATTGAGATGCGTACACTAACTTTGACGCTCTTACTATTTTGTGTCCTTTTCTGATAATAAACTGAAAATATGTAAACATTATCATTTTGGTTCTTGTGAGTCTTCTTCAGTGATCCAATCCTGTTTCACTGTCACCCATTAGTGAAGGGCCACACAATCCTAGTCACCACAGAAAGAGTAATAAGTGACAGACACAAATTTGGGGAAAAAAAGTCCCCGCCATTTTTTTTAGACACAATAACTAATAACAATTTCAGGAAGTGGTAAAATTGAATGAAGAAAATGAAAGAGGGTAATAGAATTGGGAGTTTCAGGAAATGGGGAGAAGCTAACTGTGGTGCTCAGTGAAGGGTCCTAGGAAGAAGAGTGATTGGACCAAACTATAAAGATACATTAAAAAAAAAGAAGTTAAAACAGCCATATCAAGGTCTGAGGGATAAGTGTTCCTGATGCAGGAAATAGCAGGAGTTGAGACTAATTGATTTTGTACCTACTTAGCATTCTGAAGATGGAAAATGGAAACTTTTACCTATGCTCATCAGAGAACTTGATAAAGCTAGAAAGACAGTCTGTGTGGCTGACGAAGAGTGAGCAAGAGGAGAGATGAGAGCTCAGGTCAGAGCACCCTGCAGTGGCCAGAACGTGGAGGGCTTCATAGTCCTTTGGATGGTTTTCACCCTTAAATAATATATAATTTAGATTTTAAGAAGAGATTAGATGAAGAAACTTAAATTTCTGCCACATAAATATTTATTAATCTACAGTGATTTAAATTAATTTGTTCTTTACTTTGAAAGAGTGGTCTTACAGCTTCATGGTAGTTAACTTTATCAGATTCTTTAATCAACACAGGTGAAAATTTCAATTTCCAATTTTCTGAGTGCTAAGTATAGGTATAAAGTCAATGATGTGACTATTACTATAACTGTTATTATTTCATGGAATTGTATTTACACTTTTACCTAGCTCAACAGGAGCCACTAATGATCAGTGTCTTTAGAAATTAGATATCGCTGTATTTTGAAGATAATTGTTTTACTTTTTCACTTTCTAAATGATGGGATCTGGGAACTTCAGCTCAACATAAATGTTTTAAGGTTGAGACCAAGGAGTATTTGACCTTCTTATTTAAAGGACTGTTTTTAAGAAGATGTAATGGCTCCTTCAGAAAGTGGCTTTGGCAAAAAATATGTTATGAGAGGTGTTACAAAATTTGAAGAAAGTTGTTTCAGTTTTTCTTCCTCCAATTATGTATATCCATTGTTTTAAGGAGCACATTTTTTCCCCACATTTTAACATCTCTGAAACAATGACACATCTTTCAGTCAATATTATGATATTTTTAAACTAGAGATGTTTTTTCTTTATTCATGGTAAATAAAATAATGGTGTTTCTTACATTCAATGATGTCTTAAATTTGAAGAAATTTAGTGTATTTTTTGTGGAAAATAGGATACTTCCATAAAAGTCTTGAAGGAGTCAAAAAGACTACAAATAGACAACCTAATGAATCAACTCAAAGAACTGGAAAAAGAAGAACAGACCAACCCCAAATCCAGTAGAAGAAGGGAAATTAATAAGATCAATTCAGAACTAAATGAAATTGACAACAGGGAAACTATACGGAAGATTAATAAAAAAAAAGTTAGTTCTTTGAAAAAATAAACAAAATTGACACACCTTTGGCTAAACCAATGAAAAACAGAAAAGAAAAATTCCTAATAAGCTCCATCAGGAACAAAAAAGGAGAAGTTACAACTGATGCCATGGAGATTCAAGATATAACTTATGAATATTACGGAAACCTTTATGCACACAAACTGGAAAATGTGGAGGAAATGAACAAATTTTTAGAAACACACAGCCTCCCTAAGCTCAACCAGGAAGAAATAGAATTCCTGAACAGACCAATATCAAGGACTGAAATTGAAACAGCAATAAAAAACATTCCAAAAAAGAAAAGTCCTGGACCAGACGGTTTCACACCCGAATTTTACCAACCACACCTACAAAGAAGAACTGGTGCCTATCCTGCAGAAATTATTCCACAGCATCAAGAACGATGGATTCCTCCTGAACACATTTTATGAAACCAACATAACCCCGATACCAAAACCAGGAAAGGATGCATCAAAAAAAGAAAACTACAGACCAATATCTCTTATGAATATAGATGCAAAAATTCTCAACAAAATTCTAGCTAAC
>CAUYSK010000811.1:0-32573 GCA_963575035.1 Avahi laniger
CTTTCTTATACAGCATCATTTGCTCTTTTGGGTAGATGCCCAATAATGGGATTGCTGGATCGAATGGTACTTCTACTTGTATCTCTTTAAGATATCTCCATATTGCTTTCCACAGAGGTTGCACTAGTTTGCAATCCCACCAACAGTGCATGAGTGCTCCTATCTTCCCTCATCCACGCCAACATTTATTGTTTTGGGACTTTTTGATAAAGGCCAGTCTCAGTGGAGATAAGTGATATCTCATTGTGGTTTTAATTTGCATTTCCCTGATGATTAGAGACGTTGAAGAACTGTAGCACTTTTCACCATTGTTTCAGGAATCATTTGTTTCATCAGCTCAGAGCTGAAAATGATCATGGAAGATCTATGGTTAGGCCCAGCTGACTGCATACTGCCAAGAAGCAGGGTCCAGAACCTTGGAAATAACCATTAAGAATCCTTTGTTTGAGCTGAGTTTTGTGAGAGGTGAAAAGTGTGGATTCTGTTTCAGTCTTTCAGAGAAAAGTAAGGATCCTGTTTCAGTCTGCACAGTTCACTATTATTTTAAGAATCATTTGTTTTGTTAATTCAGAGCCTAAAATGGTTTTGGCAGACAAATCTATGTTTAGGTCCAGCTCACTGGATATTTCCAGGAAGTAGGTACTAGAACCTTTGAAATAACCATTATTTTAAGAATCATTTGAGTTGATTTTTGTGAAGGTGAGAAGTGTGGATTGCTGTGAGAGGTGAAAAGTAGGAATCCTGTTTCAGTGTGTAGCAACAGTTCCAACACACCACCCCTACATCAGGCTGTTAATGAACTTCTTTCTTCTTGAATCCTGATGCTTCTATCCATCCTGTAATTATATTAATACTTTGTCCGAAGCCCCCTCTTGTCTTTCTAATGGTGTGTTTTTTTAATCTCTGTGATCTCTTTCTTTCTCTCCACCTAAGAAAATTGGTGCTCCCAAAAGTTCTATGTTCAGTCAACAGGTCTTCTGACATTGTATAAACCCACTGATAGCCCTTCTTTATTTCTGTTTCAGGTTTCCCGCACCCAAACAACTAAGGCAGACCACCGAAGGTCATCCTTGAATACTTCTAATTCTTTCACATCCCACAATCACATCTTACTTTACATCCTAAATACGTCATGTAGCCTTTCCTTTTCTTTATTCCTATGGCAATTGTTCTAATGCAGGCCCTCATCTTACTAAAGCAGTTTCCAAATGGACCTAGATTTCTCTATTCGTGTCTATTCTTATCAGCAGCTACCACATGATTTAGTAAAATTCATATAATTTTCATATAATTATGGCATCCCTTGATTAAATCCTTTCAATGGCTCCCCATTACCCACTGGATAATTACAGTGCAATATAAATCCATTGTTATTTGGCCTCTGCCTAACCTCACCAGCCTTATCTTTCACCACTTTCTGCTTTATTTACATTTTGTGCTTCACCAATATCAAACTGCTAATAATTGTCTCCATAACCAGCTCTTGCCCTTCTCTATGATTTAATTCAAACTATAGTTTTTCGTTGGCATACCTTGTCCCATCAGCCTTCATCTGATCGTATCTTTACCCAACTCTTAAATCTTAGATCAGATACCACATCTCTTTTAGGCAGACATTCCTGATCTCCTGTAATGGACTCAGTCTCTGGGGCAGCATGAAAATAAGCCACTCCCATCTCCTGGTCTGGGGAGCTTGATGGACTGACGGGCCCCAGCTCCTGCCGCTTTGGATTCTCCAGTGTATTCCTGTTGAGGTTGTGCTCTGTGCAGGTCGTTCCCAGCCAACGGCAGAGCACATTGGGGAAACTAAGGCAGGCCCATTCTGGTGGGAAACAGTACTCCTCCAATGAATGACTTTGGTCATTCACAATTGCCCTGGCTGAACTTTTCTGGAATTATGATGCAGTCTGAGATACTCCCTACCCCAAGTTTCCTTCTTTCCCTTTCCTTCCATAGGTGTCAAACCTGCACCGTGATCTGAAGGCATATCCCAGTTTTCTCTTGATCTCCCCTAATAAATTTTTTACATGCCTAAGGCTGTCTTGATGCCCTGCTTCTCTAAGGACTCCAACTAATGAAGTGTCCTATCCTTCTACCAATTTCTATCAATTTTCCTGCAATCTATATTTTAATATTCTGTGTATGCCTATATTTATGCACATATATGTGTATATCTGTGTATGTTTACATATGTCTGTGTATGTGCGTAAAAAGATGAGACTATGAAATTTTGAAGGTGAAAGCTCTGATATTCATCTTTGTATCACAGCATCTACATGCATTCTAATCAGTCAATGTACAGAGAATAAATAAATATATTTGATATGAACTTTCACTGTGCAAAAAAATAGGTGCAGTATGCTTCCCAGAGTAATTTATTATGCTAGAGTTTTTCAGAGTATGAAAATATGTGATATGTCAGATGTACGGCAATTTCATAAAAGGTATTAAACCACTATATCACCATTTCCAGTTAATTGCAGTTTATAAAATAACTTCAGCTCTGAATATGGAAGCAGCCAATATAAAAAAGAGAGACTTAGGATATTTTTCACAAGGCTGTGTCTTATAGTAAGTAACGTATTTCTTCCAAAATTGATTTTGAATAAATGCTAGTTAGAGTTATCCGTAGGAACTTTGGGGAAAGATAAATGAAAATAGAAAATACTCTCATTCAGGGACTCCACAAATACACACTAATTTAGAAAGTAGCATGCAGCCTAGGGAAATCTCCCTCTGTAATTTCAAGTGTACCTGTTTTATTTCACATATTATCAGAAAGTTTGCATTGAGTATTTCTGTTCCAGGCATTGTTTGAAACACGAAGAGAGATGGCCTATACACCTACATAGTTTGTGAAAATCCTTGAGAATCTCTGAAATAAAAGGTGATAGAGAAAGTTGATCATTTTTTAGTGACTTCATGGTTCCATTGTCTGTATATTTTTTAAATATCTAAATATCTTCAAGGATGTATATATAAAACATATTTTTGCAAACTGAAAACAAAGGGAGTAAACTATTTCTTTATTCATAAAGGATGGACTTCTGAAAAAAATACGAGAAAAAAATATCTGGTACATTTTTATTATTAAATATATTTTAAGTTTGACATACAGGTATATTGCTGCTACTACTATTGTTTTAGCTTTATGTTGTTGTTGTTGTTGTAATAATCCAGCTATAGAAGAGAGGAGAGAGACTCTTGACAGTTTATATTCCTGATGCATGGGACCACAGAATATTGAGCCTAGAAGGAAATTTTGAGGCTGTATAATATGTGAGAAAATAAAAAAAGGCCCAGAAAAATTAAGTTATTTGCCCAAGGACACTTAGAAAGTTGAGAGAGATAAGATTTTAAAGTACTAGTTGATTGACTGATTTCATTCATTCATTCATGTTTTCTTGTGCTCATGTAAACACCCATGGACTGCTTAGGATGTTCCAGGGGTTCTGCTAATCGTGAGACAGAGGCTGTAGCAAGACCCTAGATTTCAAGAAGCCCAAAGTCCAGTGATGGATAAAACATAAATTTATAAAGGAATTGTTATACAGCAAGAGTGAATAAGCTAGAAGCCAGAACAAAGTACTTTGGGGACACCCAGAGAAGAATGACTTAGTCTTTTAGGAGATTTTAGAAAGTATAATACATACCTTGTAGGTCCTGTTTTCTTTGACCCTTTACCCTTTCTATTTCTATTGAGACTCGTCTTTATAAAACTTTCACGTTCTTCAATTAGTCCTATCCTGGAAGCCACTCCAGGAGCACAATGTTTTCTGATTCTCTTTTGGAAAAAAAGAAAAAAAAGGGGGGGGGCTTGTGCTGTGCAATCTCAAGTTTAGAAGAACATTAGCATGCCTCCTCATTGGAAAAAAATAGGTGTGCTCAGACCATGAGTAATTTGGAACTAGAGTACTGAAATGGAAGTCAAGAGAGAAGCATTCAGAGTTATATACAATATCTACTCCAGCATCTATACCTGTTTCAGTTTTAAAGTTTTTCATTTTTGTTTTTGTTTTTGCCTAATTTAAGAAGATAATATTTCTTGGGTGACTTGAAAATAGTTTTAAGAGAACTGGATTCAAGAAGTATCTTTGATAAAAGGCAGAGGATGGGAATTACAAAAGCCAAAAATTCCAATCTATGTAACCACTAGTAGTTTTGTTCTAACATTCCTCACTGAGTTCGGGGTTGGCTGTGACTAAAAGGCCAATATATACTGGAAGGATAAAGTTCCTTTATGCAGATAAGTATGGAATTTGTTTTATTCAATTTCCTCCATACTAAGTAGCTCTCAGTTTTTATAATGAAAATTCTTTTATAATCCTAGAGGCATTTGCCACTTCTATCTTCCCACTCTTTGCACTTTACTGAATGTCTTGATGTTCTCTAAGTGTGCTTGGCTATTTCTCACTTTTGGAGTGAAACACTTTTTCTCTTCCTGAAATGTTTTTTCCTTTTTTCTCAATATCTCTAGTAACTATTCGTCTTTAGCTTTAACTTCTCTCAGGAAATGTTCATGATGCTTCAGGCTTTCTCCTGTGTTCATAACTTTTAAATTCTAATCAAACTGCATCAAAATGCCTATCTACTTATCTCCTGGACTAGCCCTGTCAAATCCAAAGATAACACAAGCCACATCTGTAATTTAAAATTTTCCAATATTCACATTAAGGAGAAAAGAAATAGAGGGAATTAATATTAGTAATATATCTTATTTAACAAATATATCTAAAATACTTTAATTTTGACATTTAATCAATATAAAAACTATTAGTGAGCTATATTGCATTTTTTATACTGAATCTTTGAAATTGAGTATGCATTTTATACATAACCACATATCTCAATTTGCCCTAGCAATATTTCTGTTGCTCAGTATGCCACTAAACAACACAGTTCTAGATCATAAGCTCCTTGAGGACAAGAATTCTGTCTTTTTAGAAGTTAGAGTCTTAGGACCTAACGCAATTTATCATAGGATTATTGCAACAGAAGGAGACATTGTTCTACATGGCAATTACGAGTTCTAGATGCACATAGACCAGAAAAAGTGGCTTTGCCACTTATCTTTCTAACTTTGAGCAAGTTCTTTAGCCTTTTTAACCTTTCTTCTGCAGTAGAACCATAATCTACAGCACAGATCCTATCGTGGTGATTAATGGCAAAATGCAAGGAAAGCACAGAGTCAGTATATGTGATGTGTTATAATTATTGACTGCTCAATTAATATTATTCAACTGAAGGATAAATTTGCATCATTTTTCCAAAGTAGAATTTTTTTCTTCAGCATTTGAAAATTAATTACTATATTTATAATTAAATGAGTTGTATATATTTACATAAATTGAAAAAATGGTCATCTGTCAGTTATTGCATTAGGAAAAAAGCACTAAATAAATTTCCAACCAACTTGGAACATGCCTCTGGTTTGTTTGGTACGGTTTATGGGACAGCTGTAAGATAAACCTAAAGTTTACTTTTGGTTTCTCAAGAGAAACTCCCCATAAAAGTCATTCATATTCCACAATAACTGAAACTGAGATACTATGGTGCAAGGTTGTGTTACTGATGATCTGGGAAGACATGTCATATGTATTATGCATTTACAGATTAAAGAAACAACAATCATTTCAAATATGAGCTACATAAGAGAAATTGTAAAGTTGACTGTTTTAAATTACTGCAAGTTTTGGTTTTTGGTTGAAACCTTCTCATTTATGCAACTCTGGCTGTTCCAGGGGCAACGGGAGCCATGTTTACTCTCCTTCCCCATCCCCCTGCAAAAAAACACACTCAATCATGGTGGCCATAGGAGCAGCCATCATCAATGCAGTGGCTGGATGGGTACCTGCTCCTCTTTGAGACAACTAGTACCATATACTGAAATTCTAAACAGAGACAGAATGTCTTTGCAGAATGAACCTAGAGGGTGCAAAACTTAGGAGCGCACATTTTCTAACACATAAAGAAAGCACATCTTCAGTATAAGTAATAACTGAATCAATTTTCAGGAAAAAAAAAAAGAAATCCCAAAATGAGAAAATTATGATGTTCGTTGAGCCCAGGTCCCAGTTCCTGCAGTGTGGTTGCTCTGTGAGTGTCTGTGCTATTCTTCTAATAATTTATCTAATAATATTTTGTTCAAGCTAGATTTAGTTGGATTTCTTCCACTTTCAATCAGAGAGTTTTAGTTACTATAAATGAATACTTTTATTATAAAATTAAAGGATGAGGAAGAAGAAAAATGACGAAGAGAGGAGGAAGAGGAGGAGAAGGAAGAATAACTTTCCTAGGCTACAGTGCCTGTATTTGGTACTATAAGTTTGAAGGCCTAAAGAGTAGAGATATAATGACTTATTAGAGAACCTGGGAAGAACATTCTATAAGGCTGAAGTATAAGATTAGAGTCCTCGAGATGTCCCTCCATATATCATGCACTCACAAGCATACAATCATACATGTAACTCTGAATTATGTATTTGAATTTCGCTCTTTTCAAGCATTGACTATTGTTTGAGACAGATAACTTTCCTGAGATGTAGACTCATATTCTGATTTAGCAGATGGAGAGACTGAGGGTTCAAATGATAAACATTATACATAAAGCCACAAAATTAATTGGTGGCAGAGCAAGGGCATAAACCCAGGTTCTTTGAGCCTTTACTGCAAGTTCTCTTGCTCCTTTTTGAGTCAGCAGCTCCCAGACATCATTCAAGCGGAAACTGGAAGGCTCTCTCCCAGGACTGTTGGTGGGGATTTCTTTGGGGGTGAAAGCGGGGGCTGAATGATAGGAAACCCCTCTTCCCATGCTGTGCCTCTAGGAGACACTTAGCCCTGGGTTCTGTAGTGAAATCTACAATGGAATTCAATCCTCTGCCGCAAACTTTGAATAGTAATTGGTATTATAGGCAGGGAACATAACAAAGAAAAGCATTTAAGTCTTCTGTTGTTAAGAATCTTTAGGTCAATAGCAGCATTTTAAAATCAATTTAGGGGTTTGCTGGAAGATACAGAAGAGAAACTACAATCAACATAATAAGGTTAGATAACCCTTGTCATGTTAATAGCTACCTAAAGCTTGACATCAATCCTTTACATTGATTTTCACTTACAGTTAAAAAAAAAAGAAAAAATTAGGAAGGACAAGCGTAATACATAATCTCACTGAAGCATCAAATTAGTATAAATAATGACGAAGAATAATTGCTGCTGTTATTGGAGAACAACGCTGAAAATGAGGTTTCCAAGACATCTGCTGACAATGAGGAGAGGCTTTGGCAATTTCGAAATTCAGAGAAGGAAAAGATTAATTGGTATTGCAGAAGTACACCTGCGATAGGGAAACCAGCGTACCCAGAGCTAGAGGGAGGGACAGATTTGTCCTGCGCCAGCAGCCACTGCGTCAGCTTTGGGAGGACTGGCGCCACCTAGTGCTTGACGCTGTGCTTCGCATGGCAGGGGTTACAAAGGAGAGGCGAGACGGGTGATAAGTAGGAAGCTGGATTTGAAGTCAAAATCCTGTGTCTGCATCCTGCCTCCACCAGTTATAAGATCATCTGACACATATATATATATATTTAATATTATATATATGACATATAGTATATCATCATCTGATATTATAAATAAATATATATGTATATTTTACTTTTGATTTATTTTCTGTCTCCTTATACCAGAGTGCAGGGTCCAAGAAAGGCATAAAGAAGGAGTTTTGGTAAACTAACATATTCCTAGCTTCTAGAACAATACAATAATATCTGGTACTTCGTGGGCACCTGAGAAATATTCCTTGAATCAATTTCTCACCTTTCGAAAGTCCTCTATGCAGTTTACCCGCCTTTAATTGCCCCTTGATACTTTCACACCTGTTCTTTTTATTGTTACCGGCATCATTGTCTAAGAAATGAATTTTAATTTTATTTGTAATGGAAAGGGGGAAGGGATGTGGTAGAGAGTGAATTAAAAGGAAAAATGTTTTAAAGATGGAAATCTGATGAGGCACTCACCTGCTTAAAATGACGTGGTGCTTTCCCATTGTCCTTTGGATTAATTCCAAATTTGTTAGCACGGCTTGCAATGTTCCCTGACCCCATATTTGTACTTTCACCTCTATTTTTCCTTTTGTACATCCCCTGAACATGCCATGCAGGTTTATGCCTTTATGGCTTCATCTATGTGGTTTTCTCTCTATAATATCCATTGTCAATCTTCAGATTGCATTTGCAAACTTCAAGTTCCAAGTTAAAATGTACTCAGTCTGTACGGATTTTCCAAATTCCCTCTGGGTCTATTTAATCTCTTTGTCCTCCTCCCTAATGCTCCATGCCCAGGCCTTTGTTGGAGAGTTTGAATTATGGTATCATAATCTGATTCTACATAAGACTGACATAATCAAAAGTGAAATTACATCATCACATCATCTAAAGAGCCCTAGTTTCTAGCACAATATCTGGCAAAAGAGAAGATGTTCTGTAAAGTTTTCTTGAATAAATAGTTATAGGAACTCAGATGTATGGGAATAAAGCTACTATATATATCACAAACACATTAATGATTATGAAGATGTAAACCTGAATATGACTGATTTCAGTGATTTTGCAAATGTTATTTTCCCTCATCAATGAAATCTGCTATTATGTTTCATTTTTTTTCCTAAAGAAAAACAACTCACAATATCCAGAGGTCCTTGGTAAAGCAGAATGCAGCCAGATGGCCCAGGTAAAATAAAGACAAGCAGGAGAGATGTCTGCCCAGGCTTGGGTTTAGTGGTTCTGAAATAAATTTGTCAATGTTCTAACTGACAGAAAGGGCCATAAGCTTTCCCCAACTTAATTGCACTTCCTGCTGTTTACACCAGAATGAAGTTACAGTGTAAATTTCTGTTTTCATTATTATCTTGGCCATAAGGAATCAGCCCAGAGTCCCTAAGCATGAGTGGTGCTTTAGCAACAGTCCGGATCTGGTGACAAGAGATGTGGGTTTAAATTCTGTCTCTACCATTTAGTGTGAACTTGGATGATATGCTTCACCCATGCAAGTCTCAGTTGCCATATCTACAATGATTTCAGGGTTTCAGCTGGAATTCAGATGTTTGTACGTAAATGACAGTCTGGATTCTGGGTCTACTAGGGGTTTATTTCATTAAGCTCATTAGCAGAAGGTTTCTTAACCTATCCCACATCTAACCCTTTGGGGACAAAAAGAAAGAATATTAGAAAACCTGTATCCCAAAGCAGTGATTCACCATCAGCATCTTCTGAGGGCTTGTTAGAAAGCAAATCCTCAAGCTCCACCCCAGACCGAGTCAATTATGATTTCTAGGGACTGGGGATCCACAACTGTGTCTTATCAAGCCCTCCATGTGATTCTCATACACACTAAAGTAGGAGAACCACAGTCCTAGAAGAAGGGTGAGATGAAGAAGGTAATTCACGCTGTCTCAGAGCTTGGTTTCCTTGCCCACCCCCTTGGCCCTGCACCTCGTAGAGAGGGTGCAGGCAGACACTGGAGTACTCACTCCAGTGTTCTTTGACACTGCTCCCTCTTTTTGAACCTAAAGATGTTATGCCCACCTTTAGTGTTTTATAAATATGCATTAGATTTCACCATAAAGCAAATCAATGCAATAGTCTATAGCACTGCTTTGGTTTCTTCCTGCTCACACTTGCCTGGAGAGTCTTACATGCCCCATCCTAGGGGATCTTAACTTTCTCCCCATTCTCAAGCTCAGGAACTTTCTTATACATTCTATACATTCTGCCCTGTGCCTGTGCATTCTTTCTCATTCCATATTTGCCACCGCCTCTCATGATGCCAGAACCTGCTGGCCCAGTTCAATCCTAGTGGCCTGAAAGGATTATCCAGACAACCTGTAGGAGTTCCTATCTGCTCTACGAGCAATGCAATCCCAGCCTGGGGAAATTTTCGGAGCATAGTCTTCACCTGAAAGGGTAGGTTGGTAGTTTGATCCTTTGTAAGGATCAGAGCACACAGAGACTAAGAGAACTATTTTCTGCACTTTGTTCAGGTTGGCCATGTATTAACAGTTACCACAAATAGTCCCAAACACAGTTGGGCTATTGGTCTCATATGTCACATACAGTAGCTCATTTGTGGCCAAGCTAATCTCACTTGGCTGCCTTTCTTTTCTGGATGGAAGTTACTGATGAGAGTGAATAGGTCCAAAACTACCCCCAGGAAAATCAAAGGTAAGGCTGAAACTTGATGCTTATGCAATCTAAATAAGAAGCATCTTTTAGAATACAAAATCAGGTAATTACACCAATATCACTGAGAATCAATGCTAGATTTGGCATTTCCCCAAGGGAGTGTGTGAAAAGAAAGAAATCTGATGTTTCAAATGATCAATTTATACTGTCTATTGTTTCTATATACTGCATATTAAACTGTAGTATTGTTTCCAAGTAGTATTTTGCCATTAAATTGCACATCACCATATGGAGACAATTTTGCCTAAATCCTTCACTGTGGCCAAGTTGACGACTGAGAGGGGTTATGGCAAAGCCTGGCCTCACTTTGCCAATACCCAGGAATATGATGCTATGATTGCCCACCCATTTTACAGAAGAGGACATCAAGGCACAGAGAAAATTAACTTGCCCAATTTGCCAAACACCACAAAATCATTAAGTGGGATGCATTAATAGCTTCAGGCCTCCCAAGAAGATGGCATTTGGAATTAGGTTTCCATCCTATGATCCATGCAGAAATCTGGGATGAGCTTAGAGAACCTGTCCCCCAAGCATTCTTCCAGTTTCCACCTTGTTGCTTGCACCGCATGAGCTTTTTCCTGGGTGTCTGACTTTTGCTGCAGTTCCTCTCTCGAGGATCAGAGCTCTTTCTTAAGACTTGGCCTACTCTCCTGGGGCTCACACTTCACAGACCTCGACTTCGAACTGGAAGGAGCAGCAATAAAACAGGTGCTGCCACTTAGAGCAATGCTACTTAAAAGGAAAAGAAAAAGAAAAAAAAAGGGGGGGCAAGACAAGCCTACAAGACCAAATCAGACTCCCCTGATGTCAAAGCTGGTCCAGACCAAACGCAAATCTCCAAGCCCCACAGGATTCAGACTGGTGTCCGTTAGACTTCACCTACCCGGCCGTGCACCTGACCTTTCCCCATGACTGAGCGTGCCACAGGTCTCCCTCTGAAACCTAGCCAATGTTCAATTCAGATAACATAATTTCCGGTGATCAGTGCTGTTGCCCAAAGAAAGAGATTCCATTTCTTTCTTATGACATTTTTTTTTCTTTTAAAACACAGGAATACAACAGAATCTGAAAGCTTGTCAGTGCTTTGTGGAAAGCCTATTATGGTATTTTCTAATAAAAAGTGTAGAGATAAATTTAAAAAAAATGTGATCAAAAATTCAGATCCTCAAAAATTGTCACTTGCAATACGGCCCTTACCTTTTAATGAAAGGAAAGATCAAGTATTCCGACCATCTCTTCAGTCCTTCAGCAAAACAGCTTCTGCCAAGAAAATGATTAATGGCTGTTACTTATTTCATCTAATGACTGAGTTTCAGGACAGTCATAAGCGTTTTTAATCATCGGCTTATTTCTTAGTACTACCAGTTTCAAAACTTAAACCAGTGTTTTATGAAATGCTAGGCAGAATAGTGCAGGTTGAAGGAAACCAAAATATTTCATCCCAAAATATACTTCTTTGACATATTTTGAGATGGCTCTTCAGAGGGCCTGCAGAGAGAAGTAGTCCTACAGAGCTGTCTTTTTTGGAGGAGATTTGCATCTGTAGAGTAAATCAGTATTGATGCAGCCAGCCTTTCTCTGAGGCTCTCCCTTGTCTGGATCTAAGAAAGATTAACTGAGAATCTGATACCTTTAGAGATTTGGAGAAAAAAAGAAAGAAAGAAAGAAAAACGTTTACTGTCTATTCTCTCTGAGGTCTGCTTCTTGTGAGGTTTCTTCTATAATATATAACAAGACCACCTTCACTAGCCAGGCCTCCTCTTCCTCCTCCTCCCCATCCTAGAACCTGTTTTGCCACCATAACCTGATTTACCACCTAACCTGTTTTTGGCCATGCTCTGGGTTCCTATTCTTTCAGTAAATTCAAGATGGTATATAAGCTTCTGTACTCCATCAGGGGGTGGACAATTATTCTGCGCTTCTCCCCTGTGCACATTAATAAATTTGTGTGCCACTTCTCCTATGAATCTGCCTTTTGTCAGTTGATTTTACAGTGAAACTTCAGAGGGTAAAGAAGTTTTCCCTTGGCCCCTGCAGGGGTACTGTTTCAGTTGTTAATGGAGCCTGGTCTTTGGTTCTTGCTGTTCTCTAAACTCTATCACTTTCTCATTTGGGGATTAAAAAGAAGATAAAGTTGCATAGGTAAACGGGTTTAAACTACAGTGATGGTGGTAGGGGTAGTGTTGAGCGATGTATTAAAATAAGTGCTCAGTAAATATTTGTGGAAAGAAGGGAAGGAAGGATGAAAGAATGAAGGAAAGTGGGGAGGAAGGAAGAAAGGGAGGGAGGGAGGAAAGGAGGAAGGAGAGAGGGAGAGAGGCAGGGAAAGAGCAGGGAGCTAGAATAGCAGACTAGCTAAAATCCCTTGGAGTTCTCCCAGGTAGTGAAACATTGACCACATGTAATCTCTAATGTCCTCATTCAATAGCAGCAGTTCTCAACCAAGCTGCACATTATAATCACTTGAGTAACCTAAAAAATCTTGATGCCATGACTATATCTTCCACCAAATAAATCAGAAGCTCTGGGGGTGAACCCCCAGAGGTGAGCCCCATGCCTCAGTAGTTTTTAAAAGCTCCCCAAGGGCTTCAAGGTGCAGCCAGGGCTGAGCATCAGTGCTCTGTAGACAGTGCACCTCCGGAATCAATCTCTGCCTAATAATTGGTTGCCATGGAAATTTATCTACCAGCTGGGTGATGGGTGTCCAACCTCCAGGTTACTTTCAAAACTAAAAATAACTGACAATTTTTAATCATTGGGTTAATAAAATCTTTTTTATAGTCTACAGAAAAATTAAAAGTATTGCAATGGGATCCACTCTTCCTCTCTTTATATATCTATCCAGGTCTGTTCAGTGGACCCTTCAGTAGGGCTCTAGTTGTAACTATAAACTAAATAGCATCAGAAAAACCGCTGGACATTTGCTTCTCATTTGCCAGAAAGGGTCACCATTAAGGGTGCATCCAGCTGTCAGCCATTGTATAAGGGAGGGGATGTGGTCAATTGACTTATAAGGCTTCAGTTTATGTGTTGTCTCTGTCTCTTATTGTGTGACCCTGGGCAAATAACTGAAACAAGTTCAGTTTCCTTATTTGTGCAGTAGAAACATTAATACCTCAAGCAAAATCTTTTTTTTTTCCCCAGTGGAATGCGATGTTTTACTTTGTAAATTCCAACTATCACATCATATAATATTTATAACAATAGATATTTCTTCCCTCTGTTGGCATCAATAAAAGTAATGTAAAATTTTAAGATTAAGGGTAATTTATGGAAATATCTTTTCTCTATTCTACCAGGCTCTTAAGGATCAACATCAGTGTGGGCTCCCATGTCTTTTGAGTCACATTCTTTAACAATAGTTTGGATTGCCAAAAACCATGATGTGTTACATTTTTTTAGGAGTAGGAGGTAATTTTCAGCCTGTGTTTTGCTAAAGGGTAAGTGCCCTGATCGTAAGTTCAGGTCCCACAGAGATCTTCCTCATGAACAATTTGTTCAGCCCGTCCTCTGGGCTTTGGCAACCCAAATGGTTGGAATCCCCTTGTTCTGGTAGGGAGCAAAGTCGTATTGAAACCACCCTTACAAATTAATAAAGAGGGGTGCAAGGCAAGAATTTTGGTAAGGGCCTAGTTAAAAATAAGGCACAGGCCTAGCTAAAAATAATAATAATTAGCCACTGTCCCCCTGTTTGCTTCTCTATAATTGCCACTCCAGAGCCTCACAGCTGGTGATTCTTAACTTTCTCCACATAGTTGGTGTCTATAAAGATTCTTAACTTTCTCCAGAGATAACAACACCGTTTTGAAACCTAAAGGTAGTTTTTTAAGATATCTTCCAGGGTCTGCATTCCAGTGGGTTGGTTGACCCACCCAGACCAGAGGTCTATACCAAGAAACTGACGCAACTGGAATTGTGACCCCAGGGACTGAAGCAACACAAGAAGATTTCTACACCCCTATAATTTTGCCCCAGTCAACAAACCTAATTGCCTAATCCCTTGCTTGTCAAACTATCCTAAAAAACCCTGTCTCCCAAATTCTCGGGGAAGTGGATTTGAGAAACTTTCTCCCATCTCTCTGCTCAGTGCTATGCGGAATAAACTTTCTCCATTGCAACCCCGGCTGTCTGAGTTCATTGGCTCTTCTCTGTGCAGCAGGCAATACAACCGAGTTGGGTGGCAACAGTATCATGAAATCACTCTCATTCACTAAACACTTCCTATACGTGATCCTGCAATTGACAAGTACACCTAGGTGTTGTTACAGATGCTCTGTTACCTAAAAAGCAAACTTGAAGAGAAGGGAAAAAAGAAAGAGCAAAATAATTCATTTTCAATCTAATTAAAGTCATTATAAGCAGTCTCCCGGTGCTTAACCTTTCTCCTCCAAAATCCCAGTGTTTCAGCTGGATGCTGAGATCTGGCGCTTTACTGAGGTGTTTCCTAATTGCGTTTCCATCACTAATGGGATTCACTTCATTATTACCTCTGCCAAAAGCTGCCTCCAACTTTCAGCCCCCATGCTGGGCCATTTACATGCCTATTTATAATGCACATTTTCCCTAAATGTTGAAGTCTCACCACCTCAAAGTTTACCAAGCTAAATTGGAGTGTGGCCCCTCTAAGTGGGAAGCAGCTACTTAAATTATACTTTCTTAGGTGTCTTCAACTTGCTCTCTCTCCAAACCCCTCCCTCTCTGTTCACATGTCCGCTTCTTTCCCCTTTCCTCATTCCCTCTTTCCTCCCCTCCTTCCTTTCTTTCCTTCCCTGATTCCTTCCTCCTCTCCTTGTTCTGTTTCTTCCCATGTCTAACCCCATAACATCCTCACAGAGCCATCTTACTATTTCAGCCACGTCTACAGCCACCTCACCTTTGTCTTTAGTGAGCAGCTATTCTACCATTTTATTTCGCTCCAACAAAAGTCTGTGACCTAGGTTTCATGCATCCCAATTTAAAGGTGAGGGAATTGAAGGTTAAGAGAGGAAATACTGTAATGAAGAACACCCAGTTTACAATGACCAAAGGAGTATTGGAACCCAGCCCTAACCTCTGGAGAGAAGTGAACAAGACCACAGAAATCATATGTCACATCACAGAAGGGGACCATCCAGAGAGGGGCAGTGCTCAGCAGGAGTCTCTCAGCGAACCAGGGGATAAAGAGTGGCATGAATCCAGACCTACAGATCCCCAATGCCTTATTCTTTCTACCCCTCTTTAGCCAAACCTCCTGGAGCAGCACGTTAAGTTAGAATAATCGGGGTCTCATCAAAGAGAATGAGTTAGCAGGAGTGTGTAAAGGGTACGGTCAGCCAGAGTCTTGCCTGGCTCCAGGAAAAGGATGACCAGCGTAGGGTAGGGCATTGTTAACTTTTGTTGGTTTGTCAGCACAAGGCTTATGGACTTGTTTGTGTAATCCAACGAATTCTATTTTCTCTGTGAACTGAACAGAGAGGACCTTTGTTGCATGTGAACAGAGAGATGGTAGGTGTTGGGACTCAGAAACTGATACCCCAGAATATGATCCTTTGACATGCTGAACTGAGGA
The DNA here is from genome assembly GCA_963575035.1 of Avahi laniger. Lineage (NCBI taxonomy): Eukaryota > Metazoa > Chordata > Mammalia > Primates > Indriidae > Avahi > Avahi laniger. The sequence continues at coordinate 15,787 of CAUYSK010000811.1, forward strand.
AGAGGCCTCAAGGTCTCTCTGACTGTCCCCACCCCACCACCTTCTCTCCCAAAGCACAGGATGAAGTTATGTATGAAGTTTCTTTATCTGCCTAAAGTCCAGAACCACCAAGTAGAATGACTATTTTTTATTCAGCTTCCTGTTATGTCATATTTGTTGCAAAAAAGAAGACCAAGAACGGAATATAACCACATCTGAGCAGAGACCCTTTCACACAATAATGTCTGGCTCTCGGACTCATTAAATTCCGAACAGAGGTATTTACAAGTTAATCTCTATTCCCAGATGCATTCATTTTCCCCTAGTAATCATTTATTGCTCTTCAGCAGAATTCCTCTTCTCTGCCTTCCCGTACGTAACCTGTTTTGCCATCATTCCCTGTTTTAGTGGGATCCAAGTTCCCTTTCTTTCTGTAATGTCAAGAAGATATTTAAACTTCTAAACTCCATTGGGGGGTAGGTAATCATTCTGCAATTCTCCCTATGTACATTTTACTAAATTTGTATGCCATTTATTCCAATTAATTTTACTTTCGTGAGTTGATTTTCCAGTAAAACTCCAGGAGGTGAAGCGGAAGCTTTTTCTTTGGTCCCTACAGTTTTGGTACTGTGACCAGGACACCAAAACTTCACTCTTCTGGAAGCCACAGTGAAGGGAACCCAGGACCTCCAGTTGGCATTAGGGTAAGAATTTCTTACCAGCCAGGCTCATGGCCTCTCTCTGTGGAATCTGGCCAATAAATCAACGTTTCTTTTTCCTCTCCACAATCTTGATTAATGGGAGAGAAGGATTTATGTGGCTAATCTTGTGTGTAGTGACTCTGGTGTACTTTTGGGTACTTTGTGGTATGGATATTCACGTTGTTTGGTCCTTTTCCTCCTAGAAAGAGTGATTTCCTTTGTCTTTATCTTTCTGTATTATTCTCTTGCTTTTTACATGAGAACATGGGTCTAAAACCCTTATAAGCCACTGTTCAAGCCAGCCCTGCAGACTAGTCAATTTTGTGGTTCTGACTAGATCAATGTCTGCTAAGATAAACGTCACTATGGGTCCCCAAAATAAAAACCATATGAGGTTTCCTTCTCATCTTGTTTTATGTCCTTGAGAATTTAACTTGTAACCACGCAGGAGCACTCCTGGTCTTCAAAATCCAGGGAGTATGATTTTCACATCATGTCAGATGGCCAGTTGGAAAAGACTGGGAGTCTGAGACATTTAAGCAGCACATGTTTTGTGTCCAAACATGTCAATTTCTTGGGGAGTTTGTCTTAAAAAGTCTCATTCCTATAGGATTTTTGTCATCTCAACTACTTGTTGCCTGGTTAGTCTTGGGAAAGTCCAATCCCAGGAGGGCCTACCTGGTGTCACCTATTAATGGGTCTATGACTGGCATCCTCCCATAAATCTGTGAGTTACAAAGCACCATCCTTAACTGTTTGTGGTAACAAGAGTTTTCTGATATCTTAGCCTATTCCTAAATTAAAAAAAAAAAAATCACTCCTTGGTGTGAATGTTTCTTGGAGGGAGATCTTTGGGATTTTCTCTTCAATACCCTCTCCAGGAACTAAACCTGGAATATTATACTCCGGGCTTTCTATGAAGAGGCTATTGGATTGAGTTGATATTGGAGTAAGCACACCACTGGAAATTAATCAGTGGCCAAAAGATGGATCTCTTAATAGAAAGAGTCCTAAATTTAAAAAAAAGAATTTAGAGATCTCTTATTATGAATAATTGCCTCATTTGTATTTGTGGGGAGATCAAAATCAAAAAAAAAAAGACACATAATAGTGTCATGGCCTTAACAATTCCCTTAACTAAAGTAAATGGCAAAAATCTGACCTAAAACAAAGTTAAAATACTTTGTATGTTCAAACTTCCTGCTTTGACTCCCTGTGAGTTCACAGTGAAGGTAGCTCCCCCTTGCAGTCTGGTGGTTGGAATTCCACATTTTTACTACCATAGCCTGAGTTTGATTCCCAGCCAGGGAATCAGTTCCTTTTGGTTTGACATTTGCATGACTTTTGACTTTTGAGGGGGTAACCATTCACCTCTTTGGAGATGCCTCATGGGTCCTTGGTTAAATTATAACCTTGGTTAAAGCTTATTGGCTTCACTTGGGAGGGTATCTTTGGTTAAAAAAAAAAAAATCAAAAGCCAGAAATATCAGCTGTTTGTCCAGCTAAAATCTAATTACAAGAGATTTAAAAGAATTCTTTAAAGGAGCTCTGTGGTCAGAAGTCAGCTTAATTAAAAGCTGATATTCAAGACACAGACACACACACACACACACACACACACACACACATCTACATTTTAAAAGACCCACCATTTTGCTTGTTCTCTTAGATCCTATTTTAGGAATTTTTTTTCAGTGTACCAAAACTTCTTTTAATTATGTTTTTGGTCTCTCTGTTGCTTCCTTTCTTAAAAATTATGCTCCCATTTTCTATTACTCTTCCCTATTCCTCCTTCCTCTCTGCAATCTTCAGCACCACATGAAAGAATCTAGAGGGAACTTCTAATGACTCAGACCTCTTAAGGAACTCAGAAAAAGGTGTCACTCACCCACTCTTTGGGTTCTTCTCTTTTCCTTGTGGAGTTTCAAGCATCATGGCAGGTTCCTCTCAGTTCTAAAGCTCTGTTCTCTATTCCATTTTGTTACCTGATCTCTTTGGCTTTTAGAAGTAGCAGGGATTATTTTACATTGTGAGGGACCATTTGACCTTTGTATGTGTGATAGCTGGAAAGTGGCACTGGTGAAAAATGTAGTTTGGGAGGTAGCTTACAGCAGTTGTTTACAGTAAATGGCTATTGCTATAGGACAATACTTATTTCTTTGCACATTTAGATGAGAAAAGCTCAGTTTAAACACTTAGAGAAATGTCTTTGTAGCAAAGTGTGCTATAAAAGCATTGCAAAGCCTGGTCACATAGCATTTCATCCTTTTGGGAGACCCAGGATTCAGTGCAAATGTGAACTAGGTGCTCTGCCTTCTAACTGCACCTGCTTTTCACATATTTAAATTATTAGGCCCTTAAAAACTACACATGCTTTTTTGGTCTTGTTCCTTAATGGATTCCACATGGAGCTCAATGGTCCAGTTGGAAAAGAGACTGACATAAAAGCCACCTATTTAAAGGAAATTAGTCTCCTTATACAATCCTATAGTAAATATGTATAATTTTGTGTTACCGTGGCCTATTTTTAATCTTCTGCTAACTAACACACTCAAACTCCTTCTTGAAAAAACTTAAATTCTCTCTGTGCTTTAAAATGCAAATTTGCTACCCTGTTTTCTCCAAAATTTAGTGAGGGCTTCAGCCATGTGACATAGATAAACCTTAAATTTTTCCATTTACAAAGACACAGTTTGAATCCAATTGTATTTTTAAACTAGTGGGCTTTACTGGTCTCATAGCTAAAATTTTAAAATTAAAGGTATAAAGTTTTTGTGGCTATCTGTATCTTTATGTGTATGTGTATATGTCTTTGTACTGTCTACATGGTACCAAATTGACTTATACATGAATGAGTGCTCATAAATTAAGTAAATAAGCCCAAATGCTTTTCAAGTTCATGTGACTTTAGTAATCTTCAGTTGGGAAAATAAAATGAAAACATCCTCACAATTTAGATGTTTTTGCTTGGATCTATTGGTTGCTAGGTTTATACTGTCTCTTATATATGTTTTAAGATCATAAAACTCTTATATCTATGATTTTTCTTTTTTTAAATCTGTGAGCTTATGTCTTTGGATTTGAGCTTTTAGGCTACGTTTACACCAAGAGATAGTCCCCAGATCCCATCCTTCACATCCAGCTGTGCCTCCTGGCCATACTGGGGGGAGCTGGATCCCTCAGGCATTGCCTTCACAGTTCTATCCTTTGTCTCGGTCTCTGCATCTGGTAAATAATTAAAATTGTTTACTTCCTATGTTTTTCATTAAAAAGTAGGATTACTAAGAGTTAACATCGTAATTAATATATGCAATTAAATCTACTAGATATAAAAGAAAGAATTCTACATGTAAAATGTATAAGGAAAGTTGTATACGTTTTGGTAAAAGAAAGGTTATAAAAAGGCATGAAAATGTTTTTTTTAAAGTAAAAGTAATTTTGCCTAGTTTACAGGTTTTTAAAAGTTGTTTTAAGTTAAAGAAATAAAAAAAGGATAAACTAATATAAAAATTTGAGGAAACAGAATGGAAAAATTATAAGAGTTTATAAAAAAGCTTTATGAAAATTTTATTATGTTTGGTAAACACTGAGATTGGATGGATTTATTTATAAGATTTTATTAAAATTATCTTTAACATTAATAATACATAAATGCAAAAATTTGTTTTTATTTTTATTTCAGCATATTACGGGGGCACAAATGTTTAAGTTACATATATTGCCTTTGCCCCACCTGAGTCAGAGATTAAAGTGTGTCCATCCCCCAAATTGCTTGTCTCTTTTAAATAAGATTTTTGTGTAATATTAATAGGAGACAGTAAAAACATTTTTGTTCACTTTTTGAGTAAACTAAAATAAAAAGGACAGAGAGAAGGGCAGATTCAGTACTTAGCTTGACTCATCCTACCTTTATCAGATATTTTAATAGTTCTGGAAACTAAGTCTCCTCTCCATCCAAGAGTAAAGATTTTATTTTCTGAAAACTTTGAATTATCACCTTGGCTAAGTGAATGACTATTATTTTACAGAGACCTGTGATCCTTTTTTTGATCAAGTGCTTTAAGCCTTTGATATTTGACAATCTTTACAAAATAAAATTTTAAATTCTAAATATAATCTTTTTGACCTAAAATTAACCTTTTGGATATTAGGGCACTTGGAAGTCCAAGAGAGACATATTAGGTTTATTTGGTATTTTATAATCATACAAGAAGCATTGTCAAATAAATAATGGTGTTTATCTTTCTTTGAATTATATTTGTATAAATGTGTTAATATGTGTCCCAAAATTTTATTAGATTCCCAAAATTCTGATATATCTTAATATATGTGATCAGTAAGAATTATGATTATTATGTTAAATTGTTGTACGCCACACAAATAACAAAATTTGCCTGTCAATTGTGTCTTTAATCATGGTTATTCCAAGTCTTTTTTCATCTGGACAATTATTGTTTTACTTTGATTATTCTCAAAAAAGTGATTTATAATTAGTCATTGTCCAAAATTTGCTGCTTCTTCAAAGAAATTTATGAAAAAGATCCTGACAAGGACTCTTGAATACAGGTTTCTCGTAGCTTTGGAGATCATACTATTGGACTAGGTAAAAACTTCAAGGACTACTTAAAAAGCTAGTGCATTCAAGAAGATTGCTAAACCAACGTCAATCAGAATAGGCATTAATTACACGGGATTGACCTGAAAGAGGACTGAAATGTGTATTTTTAATGAGTTTTTTTTTAAACATTGGAGATTCTTTTTATGTTTTGTTTTCCAGACTGAAGAAAACATTTTTTTTTCTATTGAGCTATATGAAGCTTTTAATAACTGAGTAAAGTACACTTTTTTGAACAAAATTGAAGCATTTATCTTTCTGTCTCCAGAATTTGGAAACTATTTGTGAATATTCTTAATTTATGATATTATAGTTATTTGAATAAGTTCAATAAAAATCTGTTTAATTTCATAACAGAACACTATTGGAGACACTGGTTATTTTGCCAAGGTTTTGACTGAAATGACATATTTTCAGATATGACCAGATTGTCTTGAGAAATTAAGATTGACGTTATAGAGCTGATGAAAAACCCCTTGGAAAGACTGGCCTGGTATCTTGTCTACATGGTTCATTTATAAGGTTCTTGACCTGTGATAAGTAAAAAATGTCACTTTCTGAAGGCCCAGGAACCTCCAATTATTTGGGAACCTCAAGAAGAGAGGAATTCATCCAATTCATATAGGTATTGCAGGCACAGTATGATGAAAAATACTTGGTTTGTTTTCCTAACCTCAGGTTTTTAGAAGTCTAATTTGGGATTCCTTATGAAAAAGTTCCAGCAAAGCCAACTTAAAAAGAGCCTATTTGGCCAATCACCACTCCTGCTGCACTTTATGCAAATGAACAGGCCAAGTATAATGAGACTAAAACTTATTTTGCAAACAAATTTGGCCTACTATGATTTATCTTTGAGAAAAATGGAAAAATAGAAGAAGAAAAATGTTTCAGAAGAAAACTCGAGTATACCTGTTATTACATTCTAGCCCTGTTCATTGTTTTTGCATTTTTATTATTTGCCTATTATAATTTGGACTAAATCTTGAAATTTTTTTGCTACAATTCTCCGTTCTAATATTTCCAAATTTTTCTTTCATTTTTTCAACTTATACTCAATGAAATTGCTATAGTTTTTTTCTGAGGCCCTGCAAGGTGAAGCTCATACCTTGGGGCATACAAACTACAGGGGAGAAACGTCAGATTTCCACTGCCTACTTTCACTTTAACGAAAGATGCTTCAAGTGTAACACCAAGATACCTCAAATGACTGCACTACAGACTCTAAGAAAATTGGGTCATAGATTTTTCCGAACAGTAATCTTTGTTTTTCTTCTGTTTGAAAGCTTGTCTGTAACACTTTCTCCTGAAATGAGATACAACTGTTTAATGAAACTGACCTATGCCCAAAAATTGGAGAGTGGTTTAATGGGATCATTTGTCACTCAGCTATTAACTCATATTTTCCTCTCTATAGTCACTAAATCAATTTTTAGTATGTGAAATCTAGGGAAGCTTCAGACAGGAGAATGTCAGGGCTCAGATATCAATACCCCGAAACATGGCTCTTTAACATACCGAACTGGAGAAGACTCAAGGTCGCTCTGACTCCCCCTTCTCTAACTCTCCCAAAGCACAGGATGAAGTTGTTTTCTGAAGTTCTTTTGTCAGCCTAAAGTTCAGACTCTCCAAGGAGAACAATTACTTTTTCTTCTCCTCCCTTATTTTATTGCAGAAAAGAACACCAAGAATATACCCACACCTGAACAGATCCTGTCACACAGTAACATTTGTCTCTCAGGCTCATTCGCATTCTAAAGAGAAGTATTAACAAGTTAATCTCTGTTTCCAGATCCATTCAATCTCCCTAGTAATTATTTATTGCCCTTCGACAGATTTCCTCTTTTCTTCTCTCCCATAACCTTTTTTGCTAGGACTAAAGCCCTCATTCTTTCTGTAATGTCAAGATGGTACATAAATTTCTAAACTCTATTGGCAGTTGGTGGGTAATCACTCTATGATTCTCCTCATGTACATGTTAATACATTTTTATACCCTTTCTTCAATTAATCTGTGTTTTGTGAGTTGACTTTTCAGTGAACCTCTAGAGGGCACAGGGGAAGTTTATCTCTTGGCCACTATATGGGGTAGAAGTTTTGAGGAGAACATGGAGACAATTTTGGGAAATTGGTATCTGATGACTTTAGGTGGAGTCTCATCCCCTGCCTACCAAAGCTTGATTGGTCATATATATGTGTGTGTGTGTGTGTGTGTGTGTGTGTGTGTGTGTGCTTACATGCATATATGTGATTAGAAGTAGAAACATCCATAGAGACATCTATTTTCACAGCATCTGTGTTGAAAGAGTTTACAACCCTACTAGAGAAATAAGGTTAACACTGAAATAATGAATAAGATTTAAAAAATGCAGAAGTAGAAAGGCTAAGTAAATTATGGTCCAGCTTCTAGAACAAATATAATCAAGACTTTAAAAACAGTGATTATGCAAATAGCTTTTAAATGTCTATTATATGCAAGACTCCATGCTTGATATTGGATAAATAATGCTAAACAAGATATGGTCTCAGCTTGTAAGGAGTTTTGAATAGGTTCTTAGAAGAAGAGGCAGCAGTCTACAACACAAGAGAATGGTATGGTTGTCTAGAAGACTGTTATGAGATGCAGTAGTCGGGGTGGGCAGTTCTCATCCCAGAGCAATGCAGCAAGGTGAGGTCCCAATCTTGCCGAACAGCACTCCACTTGCAACAACGGTAACAACAATGATCATGAGAGCAGGAGTTCCAAATATCGAATGTCTTTTTACCATTAGTTCTTTGACTCAAAAAAATCACATTTCTTTTGGTTTTGGAAAAAAACAAAACAGGTATCCTGTGATCAATGTGTAAATTCAATTCAACTATGTTCCTTTGTACCTACAGTGTTGCTATTAATTTTGACAATGCACCTTTACAACCAAAGACATCTAAGAATCGAGAGACTCCAGTGTGACAAAAACTGTGCTAAGCCCTTCACCCTTCACATATGACACTTCTTTTAGTTCCCACAACTCCGTGAAGGAGATAATGCTGATCTTTTCATTTTACTGGTGGGAAAACTGAAGCTGAAGGTGGCATAGCTAGAAGTGGCAGAGCTGAGATTCCAGACCTGGTTTAACTAACTCCACCACCCCAGCTCTAACCACCTTTAGCCCTTGACTATAGTGGGATAGAGAACCTCAGGCAAGAGTGTGACTTAACATCACACTCTTTTAATGGTGCTTATTCTTTTCTCTTTTCACTAATCCTCCTTTTGTTAACTATCTCACAAAGTTGTTCATAAAAAGAGGTGAATTTGTGGGATGATTTATGCTGATTTGAATTTCCAGTGGGTATATCTTCTGTCATTGTGTATTAATACATTGATATTCAGATTTTTTTTTTTTTTAGATAGGGTCTTGCTCTATTCCCTGGGCTAGAGTGCAGTGGCATAATCATAGTTCACTGCATCCTCAAACTCCTGGGATCAAGCTATCCTCCTGCCTCAGCCTCCTGAGTAGCTGGGATTACAGGTGTGTGCCACCATGTCCTGGTAACTTTTCTATTTTTTTTTTGGTAGAGATAGGGTCTCTTGCTCAGGCTGGTCTTGAACTCCTGGCATCAAGCAATCCTCCTGCCTCAGCCTCTCAAAGTGCTAGGATTACAGATATGAGCCATCACACCCAGCCTGACATTCAGATCTTATACATCAATCTCTGTTAGTTTGATTAATGTGAATCTCTCTGAGAGAAGGAGCCATCTCCATAGACAATGAACTCAGCTAGGTGCCTCTTAGAATCTCTCCTCCCTCCACTTACAGTTTGGGGCATCCCTTTTGATTTCTGCATTTCTAACTGTACTATGCCCGGGACTTGGCTTGGCCAAGGGGAGAACACAACCAGGAATAAAGATGGACACATGAATCAAGCTGATTCATGACCATGTTGGGAAACGTTAGCACAGATAAAATCTTCTAACCATTAGAAAAAGAGACATTTCTAAATAAAGGGAAAATCCAAGGGGCAGTTCCCACTGCTGTGGACATCTTTAATAGGCAGGGATCAAGGAATCAGTGTCCAAAGTTTAGAACCTCAGTCTCTAGCTCCGTATAGTTGCAGCCTGGGTTTATGCTACAGCATAGAGGGCAAAATCTTAGAGGGCAAAGTCTTTGAGGACAATGACAAGCCACTGGGAGCTAACCCTGTCATTTGTCTTCCTGTAATTCTCCTGGCCTTTTGTTAAGGCTCTGTGTGGCCAAAGCTAGCTGAGGGTCCGAGGCAGTTTCTAGCAACCAATAAACCACATGCTAAAAGGACAATGCACATTGATGATGTGCCATAGGGGTCATGGCTCAATAATATTACTGTGGCAATCACACATTGCAGAAAGGCATTACAACTACAGGGAAGGGCACTTTATCAAGAGTTCTGAGAAGCAGTGTGACTCAACGGGGCTCATGAGTCAGGCTTACTGGAGTTCAACTCTCAGCTATACTACTAACTCTTGAGGTGACCTTGGAGATGTTCTTCACCTAGCTGTTTTAATCCATCATCTCTAAAAGTAGATTAAATAAAATCTACCTGTTAGGTTTAATGCAATTGCTAGATGATTGAAAATGTATAAGCACCTTGGTTAGATATACGTAAACAAAAAATGTTACTTTTTTCTAAATTCTCTATGCAACCCATTCTCCTTTCTTACATGAGAATACCAATGCCCAGAAGGGAGAATAGCTTTTTCAAAGTCACACAGTTTTTTTTTCTTGTGATAATGGGTGATGCATGAGAAAGCACATTGAACTTGGAATCAGGAGAACTAGGTTTGAATCCCAACTTTACTCCTTAGTATGACTTTGGGAAAGTTATTTAACTTCTCTTAGCCTCAGTTTCCTCATAGATATAAGGAGGGTAGTGATGCTGCTCTTCCTGGATCTCTGATATGCTTTATTTTATGTAACATATAAAAAGAAAAATGTCCAAGCTAAGGAGTTTAATAGAAGACCCTCACATGAGTCTGGGATACCAAAGGGCTATGCTCTCAGTATAAGGGGAATAATGACAGACATCCAGGAAATGTCTAAGTGTTGGGGGATGGGGAGCTCTCAAGAATTTGAAGCACAAGTATTCAGCCAGCTAACCTTCTGGATTTATAATGCAATGTCAGTACGCACTCCCTCCTCAAAAGTCAAAGAACCTTCAAGCAGAAAATTTAAAGTGGTCTCAGATTGATAGTGCCTCCATGTGACCAGTGGAAGTAAACTTTTCTAGAATAACTTTAACAGCAGCCCTCAGAGGTTTAAGACATTGTCAGATCCATTCCAAATTCAACAATGTTGTATAAAAAGATATGCATTTTAGAGTTGATGAAATACGGTAGATATGGTTGTACCTCTCTCATATTATTTTAAGGAATAATGTTTACATATATATGTGTGTATATATATGTGTATGTGTGTATATCTATATGTGTATATATATATATATATCTAGAAAGATAGATAGATATCACATATAACACAGTGACAGTCCATGAATGTTGGCTTTGGTAACTGGTGGTCTTGGGTGGGTTGTTTAATAGGAGGATGAGATCTGTGTTTCCCAAGGTCCCCTCTAATTTTGTTTTAATGATTCATCTTAGGATAGTCCATGTATCTTTATTTATTCACAATTATTAAATTGTGAATTTACTTCTGTCAGTTTTCAAGTTCAACTGAGGAAATCTTGATTGTTCTTGAAATGTCCCACAATGGTTTAATGGCTCATTTTTCTGAAGACTTAGGAGAAGTCAAAGTTTCCACGAAATTCCTCTTTATCAGCTGCAATTTCTGTTCTAATCATCTGATATTGTTCATATCTTCTTTAGCATTGAAACATATTACTATGCCAACACTCTCCTGCTTTGAAATTTAGTCCTGGGCAAAGAAGGCAAAGGTATCCCAGAAGAAGCCATTTTTTCATGCCCAGATTCTAAGGATGGTAATCAGTTTGCAACCTTTTGTTTTCATGCCTCAGTAAAAGATTTCATGAGGGATTAATTCATTAATGACCACAAAAGGGGCATATCTACTTTCCTTATCCATAATTAATTAGGAAAAGATAAAAGGGTTTTTTTTGGGGGGGGGGAGAGCAGAATGTTGAGGAAGAGCAAGGCATCAGTAAGTTTGCAGAAGAAAGAGACGCCCTCCTGTCCTTTCAACACACCAGTGCTTCCTTACAATGCTATCTGCTTTCCAATTCCCCTGCCCAGGTGGGCTGGCAGGACTTAGAGCAGTATGTGAGAGCAAGATTAGAGTTTTGCAAGAAAGTGACATTCAAACAAGCTAATCTCAAAATCTTCCTACCAGTCACACATGACAAAATATGGAAACATTCTTCTAAAAGCAAAGAAAGGCCTGGGGCAAGAAGGAGACTAATAAAAAAATATAATGGTAGAGAAATGCATGTTTATCCAGCAGCAATTTACAGAGTACAATCCAAGTGCCATACATTGTGCTAGGCTCAGATGAGAGGGATAAAGTCTCATGTCTTTTGTTGGGTATCTATTCTGCCAGGATACTGTAACAACATGCACTTAAAAACGAGGATAGCTTTTCTTCTTCTTCAACTGCATTAGTATTCCTTCCTTCATTCTTTCCTTCATTTCTTAGTTCAATAAATATTTGAAAATACACTGTGTGTAAGGCACTATGGTATGCATGGCCTTTGAGGAAACCTATGATCTAGTAGACCTGTACCTTTTTTTTTTTCCAGGATGTGCTATAAGGTCTTATTCAAAGTAAATGCTCAAAATATCTCTGCCAATAATGCTGATAACAGAAATGATGTTTAAGCCATTAGAATTTTTTCAGTCTGTTGTACATTTAAAAAAATTATTTGACATAAATCCCAATTAGTTATTAATTACCCATTTTAATATAATAGCACTAATTTCAATCGGCTAGTCTAAGAAAATGTCAAGTGATTCGTTAATGTATAATTGTTTTTTTCCTAAATACTAAATTTACTAAATTTTCTCAAGAAAGAAAAAATAAAAGCTTTCAAATAATTCTAAATATAAGATTGGCAAGAAAATTAGATATTAATTTATGTGCTGCTTATTAAAAATACAATTTTCACAAAATGCAGCTTCACTTCATATTCCATCTGAAAGTTGCTTTATTAAGGAGCTTGAAGACTGAGTTTATTGAAAGGACACAAGAGTTAATTAATTTGAAAACTTAAATTCAAGGCTGTGATCTCAGCTGTTATCTTTGTATTAAATACTCTGAATGACCACTTCATCATTTATATACTTGAGTTAAATCCCTGCCTGGTCTACTGTTCAGGGTTGTAGGAACCCTGAGCCTACAGGGGAACCAAGAGGAGTTAATATGTATGAAATGCATTAAGAACTATATTATAATGAGGGATTTTATTATTGGGCTTCTGTAACAACAAACACTAGAAAAGGGAGGAAAGCTTTTGTTCTGTCTCATATCCCCTGCTGATTTAAAATCAAATTGAAAATGATCCACAGCTGGCCAGAGTGTGAGGTCACTGTCTGAAATTCTACTATTACAGGTCTTGAAGGTGGTTTCGTCTTTGAGATCCTTTCTACTAAATTTTAAATACTCTTGGTTGGTTATACCATGTGATGTAAAGAGAAGGGATTCGACTCACTTTCAGTTGAATCCCAGTTTCCCTCTTTACCATCTATGGGGCCATGGAAAAATTGGTCAACTTTTATGAGCACAGAATCCTCAACAGGGAAAATTACTACCTGGAATGGTGCTTGGAATATACAAGACACACACAAAACATTATCTCAGAATCTTTCATCATGTTGAGGCAAGAAGAAATAAAATGTTCTTTTTTTCTAATTTTTTCAAGAAGGAGCAGAGTTGCCAGGGACAATGAGCATTAAGAAAGATATAACAGAGTAGAAAGAGGTAGACAGAGGTGCATTCTGACTCTGTCTTCTTAACTCTTGAACGTGTAAACACATGTAATTAAAATGCCTGCATGCTCACTGCATTTGGAGTGTGCTGCTATAAATATTTCTGGTAGCTTCCTCAATATCCATTTTCATCTTCTTCCTTGCTAACAAACCCCTAATTAAGTTCACGGTGGCCATATGCCCAGCTTGAACAACAAAATTCCCCAGCCACCTTTTTAGTTTGTGACACAATTCTTAATGAAATTCTAAATGAAAGTCACTCCTTGGAGCTTTGGAGGAAACTTTTCAAATGCAGACAAACTCAGCTGCATTCACCCTTTGTTCTTTTATCGTCTCTTTCTTCTTATCTGGAATATGGAGGCAATGATGGAAACTAAGAGCCATACTGCAACTCCAGCCAATCATGGAACCAACATATCAGCCCTGGAATGCTCTATGCTACAGGAAAAAATTAAAACCACTCCTTGGTAAACCACCGTAGTTGAACTTCAGTTACAAAAAACTGAATGTTCATTGTAAGTGATATAAGGACTTTGTGAAATAATAAAGTTCTTCTGCAGCATCTGACATACAGCATCAGACCTCAATAAATGTTACTTCCTTCCTTTTTCTTGCCAAGATAGAGAACACACACAAGGATACAAGGATTAGGGACAGAAGCTCTATTCAGGAGTAAGGGCCCTCTGCACCTGTCTTGATTACGAATATAGCAGCGGCCAGTTAGGGTGCAAAATCAGGAAATAAGAAATAGAAGTCCCAATGTCAGGGGAGAGGCAGTGGTACATATTGTGTCCTCTGTTTTAAAAAATGAGGAAACTGAGACTCATCGAGGACAAGTAACTTACCAGGCTGAGATGGCCTGAAAATAGTAATTTTCTAAGGTTTAACCCTAAGGCTGTCTGATTTGGATGACTATCTGCCCTTTCCATTCAGCAGGGGTACGGGAACGTCCCAGAAGAGACACATATTTTGTTTCTCATCATACACTTTAGGTTTCTTTGGGTGTTTATCTTTCCGTGAAATGTAGGAAAAAAAAAGGATGGAGAATCTGTCTTCTTCATACTGTGTCTCTTGTGAGAGTTTCCAGGCACACAGAAAAACCAGGCTCACAGTTGTTAAAGACTGAAAAGTTTGAAGCAGTTTTTGCCAGGCCATGGGTCATCGCAGCTGTTCAGGTGGCCGAGGAGCTGAGATGACAGTGCTAAAGCAAACACTTGGGGAGTGGCCTGGGCTCTCGATCTAGACTACTCATACCATGAGGACTCAAAGGGATAGCTCTCCCTTTTTTACCAGCTGTTGATTATGCTTGGGTAAGTTGCCTCTCTGTGCCTCATTTTGCTCAAATACAAAATGGAAATAATACATAATTCATAAAGGTGATGTAAAGAGAGAATGAATTAATGCCATTACGATGCTCAGTCTAGTGAACATAGTAGATACTCAATGAAACTTATAATGGCAAGCCTTTAGTTTTCCAGTGTACCATAAGAACTCGACTACAAGAAGTAGAAACAGGTTTTCAATCACAAAAATATAAATATTCAGGATAAAAAAACTGTGTCCACATGTTTATGGAAAAAGAAAGCTGTAGAAAACTAAGCATCTCAGCCGTTTGCAAGTTTTCTCATTAACATTTGTTTGCTCTTTTTGATTCCTTTTGTTTTGGGCTATCAGACAAGTGGTAGCAGGTGCCAAAGTGTAAGGAAAAATATGGGAGAAAAATGTAAATGGGATTATAAATATCTATTCATTAACTCTTTTTCTCCCTGCACATTATGTGGGAGTGTGAGTGAGAAGAACGTAACTCAGGACACCAACCATCTTATGCAGAAGAGTCCTGTGAGGGGCTTCTAGAAGGTTGGACTGAAGCTGCCAAGCTGACGCAGATGCAGAGCTTCCAATAGAACCTGGAGCATCAGGTTGTCTGTCCTAATAAACTGGGCTAGGCATAGGGTGACCAATCCCATTTTGCCTGGGACTTTCTTGCTTTTAACACCTGAAAATGTCACATTCTAGGAAACACTTCAGTATGGGAAAACCAGGGTGTCTGTTCACCCTGGTAGGAATTATATTCAGCAGAGGGTAAAATACCATCTCTAAGTAGATGCACAGATTTGTAGTAGACATTCAACCCTCACCTCAACCCTCCACCTTGTGCCTTTGTGGACCGCTAAAGGAACTAGGCCCAGTCGCTCAACAGTCGGACCCTCTGGTCAGATAGAAATGACAAAAGAGTAGTGGCTGCTTCTCTTCTGACTTATTCTTCATTGTTTGTTTGTCTATCTGCAGGATGCATTTATGGCTGCATTTTTCTCTCTACAAGCTAAAGGACTGACCTGCACCAGTGGCAGTGGCAGCAGCAGGACAGCACAACCCCAGACAAAGACTTAACTGGAGTGAATGCGTGGTGCAGTGGTGAGGGCAGGACCATTCATACTGTAAATCCTGTGTGTACGGACAAGAGTAGGTCCGGTACATGGCGGGTCACTGTCTACACTCATTCATTCTTTAACACACACACACATATATATATTTATATTTATTATTTTTAAATATCCACTTGTTTGAGCAGTCACAGTGTACCATGCATTTATATGTGCTCTCACTGCATCCTTCAACAACTCTCTAAGGTAGTGTAGACATGAGAAGCCTGAGGCTTAGAGACAAGTTTACGGAAGGAGAATGTCGTGTTCAGTTTGAGCTGTGCTCATAACCAAGTGACTCACCCTAGGATATGTCCTTTAGCCACAGCATCCCTCTTCATATTCATTTGTAAAGTAGGTCGTCCTCCCTTCACAGGGTAATTTTCAGGATTAGATCAGAAAATAAACAGGAAATTACTTTGCAAAATGCTACTCAGATATAATCATGTGTCCCCCTACCCACGTACACACTAACACATTTAGCGACCTTGGGCAATTAATTTCTTTCTGACAACACCTAACCAAGAAACAATTCGTTGAGTGGGAACCATGGCTTCAGACTTTGTGAGAGTCCTGCCACTCCTTCTTTGTGTCACACCAAAGAAACACAAGATCGACACAAAGAACTCTGCCATCTGGATGCAGCTTCCTTATACATCCCTTGTAATTAGAAATCTCATGCTCTATCCCTGCTCTAAGCCCCAGTTTCACATCTATACATCTACATTTTTGACTGTTTGCCTATCTATTGCAAATATAGACACAACTAAAATACACGTGCCTAGAATACTGATTAAATTCCAAGTATTTGTGAATGTTAACTAAAATGTTTTATCTAACAAAGAGAAATAAAGCTATAACTGGTATCTTGATATTTTGTGGGATTTTTTTTTCTTAATCTTTTCAGTGTCCTGTGGTCATTTTGCAGTGATTTTTTTTTCCAGAGGGTAAATAAATGGCTTGTTTTAATGTCTACTTCAAAAGAAACATAATCTACAAAGTCCTAAATTATTTAAATACAAAAGTGTTAGTTTTTAAAATATACTATTTTTCACAAAGGCCTTCTGAAGTTCCCAGCACCAATTTAGCAATAGAAGTGGTGTTTGACAATGGCAAAACAAATCCAAATATCAAAGGTCCGATAATGTTGCAAACCAAGAGG
>CAUYSK010000814.1:0-20473 GCA_963575035.1 Avahi laniger
TCTCAGCACTTTTGAAAACATAGATATAAAGATATCCAATTTAATGTCACTTAATTAAAAATATATAGTTTGCTTTGGACAGTTTTTACTAACCATGGTCCTTATTATCTGAACTAGTGAGATTAAGATAATTTAGGGCTGAATAGTTCCAGAGTGCAGTAGAGTATAAAGGCCTCTGAAATAGAGAGGCGCAAACCCAGAATATCCACTACCACTGGGAACTGCAATTTTAATTTGCAGCAAAATTTTAAGAAAACTGTTTGCCATAAATAAAAGTGAATCCTTTAAATAAAAAAAAGGAGTTGAGTGCTACAAATATTTTAAATTCAGTAATTTTGCAAATGCAGCAGATAAGGCATGGTGATAATACTTTTATTTTTAAAACCAAATAAATGTAGTTTCTTGATGGAGGAAAAGCTGTCTCAGCTAATTAGAATCCAAAGCACCTTAAGATAAAATAAAAGATCAATTTCTGACAACAGTGTATGTTACTGAGATACAAATGGCACTGTCAGCTACAGGTTGCATGCTGGGATGAACTCGGTTGTCACAGTGCAATTCCTAAAGCATAACTCTTGGCTTCTTTGCCAAAACATGGAGGCTAATATCCTGTTTGAAAGTAGGAATGCAGTACCAAGATTTTCATGATCCTATTTTACTCAACCTATGTGTATAAAATTTTCAGGAATAAGGCAATAGAGCAATTCTTGTGCAGGAACTACCTGCTTCAGGACTCAAGAACGGTTGAAAATAAAGAACTCTATTTGTGCCACATCTCTTCTGTATAGGATTGAAATTAGACAAAGAACTTCATCTCATGACTGGGACCTCCAGTTGTGAGGATGACTTTACTGAAGCGCATGGATTCCTCGCTGCGCCAATCTCAGTCCAGATCCAAACTGACAACCAGTTTAATTCCAAGTCAACTCGGGCCCTGCTTGTCCCCTTCCCGCTTTTTTTTTCCTTCTTCTCTTTCTGTTTTTCTCTTCCTCTTTCTCTCCCCCTTTCCCTCTCTCAGTGTCTCTCTCTCTCTCTCTATTTTCCCCTGTTCAAGTGTCCAAAACCCTAAAAAGAATTTTCCTTATTCTACTTTCCCTGAAATAATTATTGCATTTTCCCCTTTCCTTCACAAGTAAAGGCCAAATCATTTAAACACGCTGTTCTTTCTTATATTTCATTTCTCATTGGTACATTATAATCTAGCTTCTATCCCCTACATTTTAAAGTACAACTCCAACAAAATTGCCTAAATCACATAATTTCTTAAATCAAAGGCCTACTTCAGGATTTCATCTGCACAATTTTAAAGAATTGAAATTTGCTAAACACTTCCTTTCATGAAACCGTTGGTTCTTCCTCTATCTTTCTGATTGCTTCTTAATTTCCTCATGTGATGTTAGTGGTGTTTTCTCAGCACTCATGAATGGGGTAACCTCATCTATTCCAAGTGATGTGTATATTATTCTGCCTGAATGACTCCCAAAGGCATCCTGAACACTGATCTTTACTCTTAATCTTTATGCCGGTGACACTTGTCTACAAGGACTTCAATTGAGATTCCACATGTCCAAAAGCGGTCATCATCTTTATCTTCCTCATATTTAACTTTATCTAGCTAAAGTTTTAGACGTTCACTTAACAAAACATAAGGACTTAAAAATATCCCAAAAGCTTCTTAATTAGCATCTACAAACACAATACATTGTATAAATGAAATAGTTGTTACTGGAAATTCAAGTATGAGCAATAGCAAGTCAATTAACAGTTGCAGGTCACAATCTGGAGAAACTTTCCTGGAGAGTATGACAAGGAAATCCTCAACCATATCTGACCTCAGCCACTAACAACACTTACTAACTCATTCCTCATTAACTGTTTTTCATTAGAGACATTTCAGACGTCTAGAGGAAGGCTAAGGTACACTCACCCTCTCTGACATGAAATATGTTGCTTTCAGCAGAAAGGTGTTACAGAGCCACACAAATAAAGGGACCACACCTAAGGTGAAAAAGGTAAAAATATATGGACTCATGACCATAAAATTATTGAAATACATACACTTATTTTTGATAGTCTTTTTTTTACTTAGACATATTTTTTGCTTCAGGAAGAAAACTCTTTAGAGGCCTATGTCAAGTTACAAAAGTTAGAAATGCCAGTGAGTCTGCATTTTTGATATTTCACAGCAATAGCTGGTTAAATGGCAGACTACAGAGGACAAAGTAAAAAACGAAAAACTCCTCGGTGGCTATACCCTAAGCTGAATAGTACCAAATCCAGGGAAAAACAACTCTTGATGGATAAAGATTTGAACTGCATTGAAATTGAAATTTAGAGCTAAAGTGAGGACAAAGGGTGAAGAGAACAAGTATTTTAAATATTTATTAACACCCTGCTTTGCTTCTAAAGAAACATGACTCCAGTCATATTTCATTTTGCTTGTGACTTGAGAAGCAAGTAAAAGAAAAGAAAATGTTACTCATGAATATAATTACTGCCAATTATAAGGTATTATCTACAGGGACTTAAACTGAAGTAAAAAACTTACCATGAAAAATATTACATATGAGGAAATGAAAGACAACCAAAACCAAAAAATAAAGAATTAACCTGTTCTGTCTGGAAGGCTGCTCAGATGAAGATGATAAAACAAATATAACAAGGCTTTACACTATCATATAAGTAAGTTTCCCTGAAAATGCACCATGTTAAGGTCCTTGTTATGGAAAGCATTCAGTGCTATATTTATAAATAAATATAAAGTATATTTTCTATACTTGGAATAACATAGATATGAATTCTTACAGAGGATTAGGTCAATCTCATGAAACCAGGCTCCAGGAGTTAACTATATTTAGCTAGGAAAGAAGTGAAAAAATGGAGGGGTACATTATCAGTTTTATATTAACAGTACTGAAAATACATTGGAAAAATTGGTTAATAAGAAAAAATTTTTTACAGCTTCTATATGTGTCTTATAATGAGTCATTATATGACCAGATCATGTAAAAGCAAGTAGATTTAAATCCTTTTCATGCTAAAAAAGGGTAGGACACTGAAATTTATATAGTTGCTCATTCATTCATTCTCTATTCAATATTTACATATTACCCATTAACTTCCAAACTCTGTGCTAAGTAATAATGAAGACAGAGTGTCTCCTCACAGAGACAGACAAATAAACAAAAATCAAGCAATGTAGCAAGTGGGGATCACAGAAATTTGTGGGGGTGCTATGGAAACCTGGAGGAGATATACCTAATCCAGTAGATTGCTTTTATTGAACATGAAAGGAACCCAATTTGAACTAACTTTGCGTAAAATGTCAATGGAAGGTGCATCGAGCAATAATTGGAAGCAGGAATACTGAAGCCCTACTTTCTCTGTGTCTCTTTCCACTTAGCTCTGCAAATTGGCATCTCTCAAAATCACTGTCTTCACAACTCAGAACCATGGCTGAGAAAGCAATGGGTTCACACCTTCCTTGCTGTCCTTCGCACTAGACTGGCTAGCTTGAGCTGTGTTTACAACTGGCCCAAAATAATCACTAAAAAAGCATTCTCAAGAACACTACCTTAGAGGTCTAAAGTCAAACATACTTGAGGTCTGAGAAGATGATGAAAGGTGAACAGCAAAGTTCAAATGGTTAGTCCTGGTTCAATGAGAATGTACTTCCTGGGCATGCTTACTAGAAAGCTGGGTGCTTCTTAATGAGGTCAGTGGGAAACTTTTATTGAGCACCTAGATTGTATTGCTGAAAAACAGTTTGTATAATGGGTAAAGTGTGAACTTGAAAACTCTCTCCATAGGGCCCTTTTTAGAATTTGGGGCATATTTTTGAAATAGGAAGTCTCAAGATACAATTTTTGACTCCTGTTAAAAAATAAAAATAGAGATAATGTATTTGATGCTATTTGGTGTTACGAAAGCCACGGGGTAGAGTTTCAATACTGTTAAAGACAAAACATTCTTTACCTATGTTTTAATCCTCTGTATTATACAAGGACCAGAGAAAGTCATTAGAGAAAAATAAAATACCCTCAAACTAAAAAAATCTCATCACTATTAGCCTCTGCTTGAAAATTTAAATGTTTTATTATAGGCTCACTGGGAAAACATAATCAACGTAGTTATAACAAAGTGCATGGTTATTTTGTGAATGGGAGCAATGAGGCTATAAAGATTATCTACAAGGGGGTTTAGAAGTACAAACTTGTGAGGTGCTTTTAGGTTACATAAAACAGTCTTGTCCCATGTTTACTACCCAGCAATTGCAATGGGCCTAATGTATACAACAATTATTTAGAAGTAACTGTTTTGAAATACATTGTGTGATTAACTGACTTGGCTTCAAGAATGCAATGCTTCTACACTGTTGTTCACTTCAACCTAATGCCCCCTAGAGCACAGATCCGATTGAGAAACAAGGCAGGGAGGCAGGTATTGAGCATAGCATTTCTGTATTACATTGCACTTTAGTACAGGATTGAACTCCACCACCTACCGTCTGCAGACACTAGATTCGTTCAGTGCATCCCTGTGCCGCTGTGGATGTGGAGTCAAAGCAAATATCTTAGAGAACTACAAGATAAATTTAACTTATGGTTAAATTTATGGTGCTTTTTAAAATAAAAGCCTAAGTACAGTTAAAAGTTAATATTCTCACAGAAATACAAAGTACAGTGATCTGGCCTATGAATTATTCCTGTCTATAGTCAGGGTAAAATTTTTCTCCGAAATCAGATGTTTCCAACCAAATTGCTATAGGGGAAACAATTCTTAAGTTTCGATAAGTACTCGCATTTCCCATCTTGTTAAGAAGTCCTACACTTTGTTAGTAGAGGTAAGATCTGGAATCAGTAGAGCCATATGCCAAACGTTAATGAGAACACAGCATTTATATTTTAAGAAATTAGGGTCCCTGCCCACTAAGACCGTTTCCTCTAAGATAAAATTCATACAACAGTCACAGGGTCTCCTTACAACCACGTTTAGATATTACTCAAGCTTTGTCTCACAAATAATGTCCAAGTCATTCCTCCAGGACCCACTCCATTTGCACTTACTTGGCTTCCCTCCCCTTTTTACCCTCTCCAGATAACTCTCCATTCCATTCTGGGCTGCAAATCCATCAAGAAGGGAAGGCTTAAGCCCAGCTCTCAACTCTTCATACAGCATAAGGAAAGAGGCTTTCTGTTAGATGAGACCTCCAAAATTCTTACCAGGGCCAGTGCCTAGCGGGTGAGAAAACATGGAACCAAGAAGCTCATAGCTCAACTGTAATCCTACCTCTATCCCTATAATCTGATCTTGGAAAGTTACTCAAAATCTCTGAGCCAATTACTTATTTACATATGAGAACATGTGTAAAATAAGAAGGGTTACAGAGGATTTCCTAAAGTTCCCTTAAAGTTCCCTCAAGTAACAAAATGCCAATATTGTAATGTAGAAAGGATAGTGGTTCAACCATCAAAAATGGACTCAGTGTTCCTAAATTCAAATCTCAGCTAAGTCACTTCCAAGCAGTATGACTGTAGGTATCTGATTTCTTATCTCTGGAATAGTGATACACCTCATAGCATTGTTATAAAACTGAAATGACTCAGTATTACCAATAAGTGTCTAAAATAATGCCTGACACATACCAAGTACTCGATATATGTAAGTTGTTGTCACTGTTATTCTAAAAATTTCCAATGACAGACAGGTGTAACCAGCTACCTGATGCGCTGCTTCTATTTCACAGTAGAAAAAAATTTAAAAAGTAGTAATCTATTCTGTTTATTTCAAGTTTTCTTATTTCTAGTCCTAGAAATATTCCTTTATCACCTGCAATGTGTGCTAGAAGATGAACCCAATGATAGCCCAGAGTCATTTCTTACAAATTTCTTTTTGTAAAACATCAAAATAATAACAATAATGATAAAGCAAACCAAAAATGTTTAATGAGAACATTATTGTTTTGTTACAATCCCTTTTGTAGAATTTATTTTTCAAACTTTGATGAACAGATTGAACTATGCTATGATCAGATCGTCTTTGGCCAAAAATAATATAAAAAGATTATGGAACAAAAGCGAAAACAGTTGAATTCCTATAATATATGAAGGTAAGTGGAGGCTTTCAGTAAGATCTGAATAACAGAATTTGTTGCTTAAAGAAATGTTGTATTTGTCAATCAGCTATTTACATTTGTTTAGGAAGGCAATGTTGTGTAGTAGTATTGCTAAAATTTTATGGAATTAATGCATTATTTTGTCCTTGTGCATGACTTAATAGGGGAAGACATAAGAAAAAACAATGAAAAATATAACTCCGAAAGTAATCAATGTTTAAGGAGGCATAAAATATAAAAAAAATCTTTAATGTGGGAAACATCTACCTAATATGAGGAAAATTAAACAAAAAACACTAGATCCCTCTCCATGGCTTCTCCCTCACTCTCACTTCAGAAAACACACATACACACACACACACATACACACAGATATGTCAAGATAGCAACAGCCTTTATCACACACATAGGAATAAACATTTTCTATTCCTTCCATAGCTTTACATAAAATAACAAAATACTACTATCTAGGATTTTCCAACTTGTGAAACAAAGCATCAGTCTCAGAGCTTATGAAACCATTAAAGTATAGTTAGTTTAAAGCATACTGGAAATGTAAATGTTCTCGTAAAATATGATTAAACATAACCGGAAAATATACATGGCCTACCAGCAGCAAAACCGACCGGGCAGATGTACACAGGAAGCTGGGCCTAGAATCCTCACCAAGTCTCCTCCCCACAGCTTGGAGACTGGTGCTTAGTATCATCAATATGAAGCGACTGACTGACACCTATGCTAGGAGGGAAAACAAAAGCAACTTTGAAGATGTAAAATAGTTTCAGACTGATTTTCATAAGAAAGATGGAAAACTCACTGTGTTTAATCGTTTCCACATAGCAAAGAATTTATCTTTCATATTCTTATAAAGTGGCTTTCTTCTGTGTTATCAATAAAAACTAACACTGACCTTCCTCCTGGAAGGTTAAACTTCTAGCTTCTGTTTGAAACGCTAGAGTGCCTTTTCTCAGAAGAAATGCTACATATACGTGCCGCAAGCAATGAAAAAGAATACACCGTCTCTCCGACCCTTCATTAGTCAGAGGATCTTGGCAACAGCAATGCTACTTGTATACAGTCTCTGCATGAAAAACTGTTTTCAAAGGTAACCTTGCCAAGGGCTATGTTCTGTCTTGGCAAAAGGAAGCAAACTTTACTTTTCTACCAATCGGTTTGCTCTGCATGAGAAACAGGTGTTAAGGTATGAAACGGGGCTTAGAGCAGTAGCAAAATAAAACTCACTCAAAATAAGTTTCATTTGGAAAAAAAACACAACTCAGAGATAATAAGCCTGCAGGGCCGACATGTTTTTGCAAAATGCAAATCATGAAAACTGGTTAAGGGATTAAATGCTCTTTTGCAAAAATGACCATGGAGATTATAATCATTAATTAAAATCATGTAAATAATTTTCTGAAAGAACTCTCCCTTTTTATCTCATAGGTTTCAAACAGCCTAATGGTAAAAAGGTTTAGTCTCAGAAGAGATTCTCTAATTAAAACTAGAAATCTGGTATAATTAATAAGTGTCAGTCTGCAATCTCAACCACTTAGTAAAGGCAGAGAAATCAAATGCTGATGTTTTGTTAAAAACCTAACAAAATTTTCAAGAAAATAAATTTTTATAGGATCTACTTCCCATTGATAACAATAGGCGCCCCAGACGAGACTAGGAACTTCTTAAAGCAGATAAATATTTTAACACTTACAATTACTCTATGCCAGTTTTATTCATTTTTCTTTTCTCTTTGGAGTTGCAACTTGACCCAAAAGTCAGCTTTCACTTATTTAATTTGGGCTTACATTTTTGAATTATCTAAGCTCCTTGATTCTTTCACTTTTCTTCCTCATTATTATCTTCACCCAGAGGTGAACTGGAGCAAAAAAGACAAGATGAAAGTCAAACATATCAATTGCAGACTTGATTACACAGTCTTAACGGAGCTCCCCAATTCTTTTTTCCTGCACTGGGTGTCCAACTCTATGACAGCTTTAGTGTTTAAAAGTTTAACTTTACCCCCAAGGTACAGTTTAAAGAACAAGGAGAAATGGGTTTTCAATAACTAAGTTTTTAGTATGTAGCTTGGTCTACAGTTAGGATCACACAGGCAAGGTAAACCCATCATTATCTAACAACCACAGCCGGAGGCATTTTTCCAAAACCCTGTCTCATTGTTTGTTGGTGGCCTCCCCTCCCTATGGAACAGCCCCTGACTTCTGCTGGGAATCCTTGGAGTTCCACTAGAAGCTGACTCCACCCTGGGCACCAGGAACAGACCACTGAGCACAGGCTAAGCTAATTACTGCTTCCTCTACCCGTGCCACTGTTCTAACCACACGTGGTCCAGGCTGTGTTTACCTCAGAACTGTGCATGAATATTGTCAGGGCTCGGAACATGATACCCCGAGGTATGGTCCCTTGGCATGCTTTGAACTAAAGGACATCGGAAGGGCCTCAGAAACAAGGTCTTTCTGATCGTCTCTCCTCCTCACGTCTCCTGCTCCTTTTTCTGCTCCCACCAAAGCCATTCACAGAAACCAGAATTCCTCTCCCACAAGGCAGGACATAGAAACTAGAATTCTTCCCCAAAGCAAGCCATAAACCCTAGAAAGGTCACTCCCTCCCTTCTGCCTTGAAGACCCTCATTCCGGAGGGGTCCTGTCCCGTGCACTGAGAGGCCAGGGAAAATCTGAACAGACAGGCGTTGCTGGGTTCCCCCGAAACCCTTTCCTACCATCAGATCATACCCTTTTGTCCAATCACATTTCTACATAGCTGTCCATTCTTCATCAAACCTAAGCATAAAAATAGATAGTTTTTGCTGGATTTGGGGGTCTTCATTTCTGAAGACTCTTGTGTCAAATAAAACTTTGATTAAATAAATTTGTTATATTTTCCTCCTTGATCTGTCTTTTGTTATAGGAGTGCTGGCCGTGACCCTGATGATGGGTGAGGAAAGGGATGGCACCTTTCCACGCCTACAGTGGCATACGACCAGATGCCCTTTCCTGCCCTGGATTGAGTGGTATGCAGGTGTGGAGCCACGGTCACCTTGCTACCACCAGAGAGGTCAGCCTACAGGGAAAGCCTTACATATAATACATACACTGAAGAGGACAAAGTCAAGAAACACCCAGAGCATGGAGCTGGAGCTGCTGGATTAAGGAAGCTCTGAAGCCCACCCAATCCCTGGGCCTCTGATTACATAAG
This sequence comes from Avahi laniger, assembly GCA_963575035.1. Lineage (NCBI taxonomy): Eukaryota > Metazoa > Chordata > Mammalia > Primates > Indriidae > Avahi > Avahi laniger. The sequence continues at coordinate 9,326 of CAUYSK010000814.1, forward strand.
GCAACTGAGTCCAATGAGTGTGAGTTTTTGTTTTTGTTACTTGTAACGTAAAAAACCAAAGCTAGTTAAATGTATACAAGGTATTCGACTCAAATATGTGGAGTATTACAATATATTGTGGTAGAGATGGACATACACTGCTCAGATCCCTCTTCCAGCAAGAATGTGCTGCCAACTGTGGGCTGTGGACCGCAGCCAGCCTCACCCAAGCAGCAGCCTGCAACAGTGACTGAGCAAGGGGCACATCAAGATCCATCCATTTCAGCCCAAAGCAGGACAATCCAAGAGGAAACACTTGCTCTAGAGCTTCCCACTGGGGTGGCCAAGGCACCTTTTTGACTGCGTCACAGTTTGAGTTTTACCTCTACCCAATTCTTCTTCCTTCACACTTCTTTTTAGGGAAGTTGATCCCTAATAAACATCATATACCCCAAGATCCATTTCAGTGTCTGCTTCCAAAGAGTCCAACTGGGATAGATACAGTCCCTGCTTTTTTCACATTATAACAAAATAGGAAAACAGGGGGAAACCAATTAAATACATGTGTAAAAACAAAGCTCTATAAATAAAATGCGTAACACAGATTTTCTTCTGCTCCACATGTCCCCTTTTTTCAGGCTTCCTTTGATAGTACTTCAGCCACACAGAAAATATATTTTGGTGAGGCAGGAAGGCATTATTTAATAAATTGGAGTAAAACAATTAAGTTTGCTAGGAACCTATTTAAAATTGACAAGTGCTGTGAGAATTGTGATATCGCTCATGAGTCACCAGTTTGATTTTATTTTTTAAAATAATTTTAAATGTTGCAACAACCACCTTTATCTCATTATTGCCTTTTTTATTAAAGGGGATTTGATATACATAACCTGGGTAAGATTTATGTATTTAGGTGATGGGAAATAGATGTTTCAATCTAGTAAGTGAATCCCATTTTTTTAATTAACTGCCATTGTAAAGTTGGAGATCAATTGAACAATAAAAAGATCACACCCGGGAACGTAGGTTTTCTTTAAAACTAATATAGTTAAATGTATAAATAACTTTGATAAAGCAATAATTTAGGGCTTTTATTCTCACTGTCTCATTGAAACATTTTTTTGCTCTGGTCACCGAAGACTTTCATATCCCAAAATCCATGGATACTCATCAATCTCTTTTTGCTGACTTTTCTAAAGCATTATCATTCCCTTGACACTTTTCTTCCTTTGACTTCAACCACATAACACTCTTCTGGTTTTACTCCTGCTTTCTGCTTCTCCTCTGTATACATTCCAGGCTTACTCTCCTCTAACCAGTTATTAAAAGATGTCCCTCATGTCTTGGTCCAAGGCCCCTTTCTCTTCTCACTCTATGAGCAATCTCCATTACCCGTGGATCTAAAGCAGCACCTATTCAATATGCAAAATCAACTTATACACAGATCACTCAGGTAACATTTCAAACGAATGCCTCAAAGGCACCTCAAATTCCACATGCCAAAGAGGGAATTTCTGACAACTCTTCTCCTAGGTTGCCCATCTCAGAGACTGGTACTCCTACTTCTCCTGTAATGAAAAACCAAAACCAAATAGTCTTAAGTGACATTTCCCTCTCCTTCACTGTCTCCCCATATCCAAATCCATCAAGTCCTGTTGCCTCTGCCTCCAAGATACACTTTGAATTTACCTACTTTTCTCCATCTTTACTGGTATACCATAATCCAAAATGCTCTCATCTCTCACTTGGACTGCAGTGGCCTCCTAACTGGTCTAGCTGGCCTGTGTCTACAATATGTTTAAAATATTTCAGTGAAATCTGCTACTCTTGGAATAAAGAACAAAAATCTTAATATGACTATGAAGCCCTACATCTTCTGGCTTTTGCCTCAGTTTCAACCCACACTATGCTCTTCCTCACCCCTGTATCCGGCCATGGGAACCTACTTTCACTCATTCCCACCGTGGTCCCTCAGTACCTGCATTTCCCTGGGACTCGAATATTAACCACCCTCACGCACTCATCCCCAGAGTAATTCCTGTTCGTCCTTGAATTTCTGCTTAACCTACAGCTCCTCAGGGAAGATGTCTGTAACCTTCTGATTCTGGAATTACCCACTTATCATATGCTCATATCCCCTAAGTCAATTAAAGGCTTTCCTAGTGTAATTGTATACTTGTTTGTGATTATTTGAGGAATCTCCTTTTTCTTCATAGACTATAATCTCTTAAAAGGGCTAAAAGGGGCCATAGCTTCCCCCCACCCTTGTTTAGTTTTGTTTTTGCTCATGCACTATTACACCTTTAGTTCCTGAAAAACTGCTTCATACACAATAGGCACTCAAGAGATATTTGTTAAAATAATTACCAAATAAATAGTTAATAAGTAGAATGTCTTAATAAGCTTGAGCCTAATAAATTATAAGTAACATGTATCATTTCTAAAGAATCTAAGTACATGAAACCTCCTGTTTTGATACATTATTGGTATCTTAAAATATTTCACATATATGAGTTTGATTATGGTACACCAAATGGGAGCCATTCACCCTCAATCTTTTATATTTTTTCCTTTGTATTTCCTTTCCTTGGTTGACCTTCCTCAGCCCACCCAAATAGCCTGATTCAAGACCGACCAACTCTCCCATAATGCCTTCCCTGACCTCTGGACTTAATGGTCCCATTCTTTTTCAACCACAATATTTCTTATAGCAGGGGTTGGCAAATTTCTTTCTGTAAAGGGCCTGACAGCAAGTAATTTAGGCTTTGCAGGCTACATGGTCTGTATCACAACCACTCTACTCTGCCACTGTAGCAGGAAAGCATCCATAGACAGTATGTAAATAAATAAGCACGGCTGTGTGCCAATAAAACTTTATTTATAGACAATGAATTTGAATTTCATATAATTTTCACATATCCTGATAAATTCTCCTTCTTTTTGTCAAATTTGTTTGAACCTTTGAAAATGTAAAAGCCAGTTTTAGCTTGTGGGCCATACAGAAACAGGTGGCAAATTTGGCCTATGGAATGAGGTTTGTTGACCCTCTAGCTCACAAGACACATCAGGGGTTTTCAAATTGAGTAAGTGGGAAAGTTAGTATTACATTGTAAGAGGCTTTTAAATATCTGGTTCTATACTGTAGGTTGTTACACATTAATACAATATACATAGACACACTCACTTCTTTTTGTATACTAAAATAAACAATGAATTAACTTGTGCCACAAAGATTTGGATTTTTGTTTCCTCTGTTGAGGGGGAGAGGATGCTTAAAAAAATCTCTTCTTTTGCCATCTTGATTTAACTGAAGACTGTCACGATGTGACAGAAAAGCAAGCTGTTAAAATCAAATAAACAAAACCTTACCATGTACAGCTATTTATCTGTGTGAATCAAGATTTTTCTCTAAAATGTGCAGCTCAAACAAAATATAGAAACTGAAAGCTAAGGCTACTATTTTATTGCAACTGCTATCCAAAGCACATTATATATTACATAACTAATGACAATAACAACAGCAATTAGCATTTATTGAGTCCTTACTATAGAGCAGTCCCTTTGCTAGTCATTTAAATGTTGTTTCTTGAATAAATGTTGAGTAAATGTTACATACACTGAACTTGCATGACAAAATTACAGTAATAAAAAAATCACATTTCTCTGTTTTCTATATTGGTGTTTTGCAAGCAATCTGATTTGGAGAGGGAGGTCTGCTTTTATTTTATTTTTCCTTTAATACACCACCCACTTGGGCATTTTATTGTATGTTTCTTGTTACTATTTGCTTCTCTGCTGTTCATTTTATATGAACCTTACTTTTTCTCTAAGTAGACTGTTAAATATGTTCCTTGAGGACATGGATCAGGCCTACCCTTTCCCCCTCAACTCCTTACACACAAAACACATACCCCATTCACTCCCTTAAAACAGGGCTTAGCACAGTAGGCCCTGAGGAAATGGACTACTGCTTACAGAAGTGAATTTTTAACTTAATTTGTGAGTCCCTGAAATCTGCATTTTGCTTAAATGCATTTCACTTAAATTGAGGTACACATAGAATTCTTGTAAATTTTTAATATTCTTTAATCTTTATATTATATTGTAGATTAGAATAATGTGTGGGTAGCAAAATATTTAGTTGTAGTAACAGTAAAAATAATCTGTAACAACATGTTATCTTTTGTTAATTTAGGTGCTAAATGCCTCTGCCTAGTAAACACCCTATCCCTTCTCCATTTGTATTCTAGCATTAGCTTTGGCACTGTTCTGTAATCTGCTAGGCAGAGAAAAATTGTGACTTCAGACATCAAGTCTTTATTAGTTCTATATATTACTTTATACTAAAACTTATTGGATTGTGTCACGAAAAATGAACTAGCGTCTGTGTTGTAAGAAAAGATCAGAGAAACTCTACAAAGCCTCCTCGTGGTATACTTGAACCCGTCCGTATCTGGACTTTTTCTAATGACCCTCACCATGCCAGAGAAAGGTGGGTGCAATGTCAGTAGATAACATTTGGCCTTCAGAAATGAGGCCATACGCTGGAGCTGAGTGGGTCTATATTTACGTAAATATGAATCTTACAAAATTTGGAGTTGTTTTCTTTCTACTGCCGAGAATCATTTACAGGTCTCATTAAATGTTTTCCCAGAAATGAGTACACAAACAGGTCTTTTCAATTACATACCTGAGGGATGAATGTTTCCCAAAGAAAACAGAATGGAAATAAGTAGTAACTACTGGATTTGTGCATACTATTAAGATGTACGACATATTTTGAGAATTTGGTTATTTTTGTTTTGTTTTGAAGAATGAAACAATGACAAATTGAGAGTCTTACTGTTACATACTCTTTTCAATTCCCAAATTATATAAACATATAATCAATATAGGAATTATTAATAATTTCTCAGGTAATCAGCAATAGAGAAAGAACTAAAACATTTCTAAACCATTTATTTAGGAAAATAATAAAATGTTAATAAATATTTTAACCATACACATGCACAGACCTCTTCACTCACTTCCCTACCCCTCCTCCTAAACTCAGATCGTACATACTTTCAAATATCCTTCCATGGAGAATAAATTAAACATGAATTTTTATAATTCATTACCAAAACTGGTCATTATTTCGCTATTGAAAAAGATGGTGTTTTCTGTATTTTACGTGCCATAATCAACTGCTATGATACTGTTCCCACTAAAGATTTTAATCTACTTAAAAAATAAAATTCAGTAGCTTAGTGCAGATAGTTATCTTCCTCTGGAACCACTGCCCCCTTGAGCTCCATAAGAAAACTCAGTCCTGCACCACTCCCACTGCATTTTATCACTAATTTACTAAGGAAAAGCAAAACTTTATGAGGAGGTAAAGTTGACTCCACTGATGTGGAGCATTAAAATGATTACTAAGGAAGATTTCCTTTGAATTTCTAATAAGGTACTCTTCTCGAAAAGCTGAAAGGCAATTTACCCTGCTGGATATTCCCTAAGGGTCACCAATGAAAAATATTATAACATACAGTTTAGTGTCTTAGAATTTCCTTTTCCACCCATTCAGGTTTACAATCCTACACTGACAGTTTTTAACATCTTTTGATTTAGTCATTTTACTGCATTTATATTTGCAAAGATTACATGCAGACCTCAGAGTTAAGTGGGTGGATCTGTCTGAGGGTAAGTACAACAGGGTAAGATTTAAAATCTTTAACTCAGTGGGGTGTCTCTGTTTTATTCTAATGCTTAACTTTATTTCAGATGTAATGTAAATGTATGATAATACAGAAAGAAACAGAGCATGATTTTTTAAAAATCAAAGCCATCAAATACTTAGAAAACCACAGATTCAGGAGGCTGGAGCTAGAACACATCTGCATGTACTATAATCCTTAATTTTGGATGCCCATATTCTTCTTAGTAGTTTCTTGATCACTTGGTGCTCCAAAATATCAGCATAAAGGTTATGGATTAATAATCAAAATGCATACTTACACATAATATTCTCTCTACAGTTTGCAAAGTTGAAAACCTTGGGCTCTAAAACTTTAAATGATTACTTTACTAGAGCTTGGGCACAAAACACAATCTGTGGCACTTAGCAGTGTGTGCTTTTTTCAGTCATTGTTTTGTGAAAATTAGGCTCCATGTGACTAGTTAGTTAATTGAGAAGCAAGGGCAAAACACCAGGGAAAAGCCCTTCTGCACAAACAAGTTACAAAGTAATCATTCTGATAAAAAAAAAGATAAAATTAATTATGTATCTCTGTACACCTTATATCCAAATACTTGTCCAAACCCCAGTATATGAAGGAGGAGTGATTATTATGTGATCAAGTTTACTTCATAAAAATGCCACCAGGACATAGTGCTGTATGACCATTATGTACTATTTGGAGGAAAAATTCTGGGAAACTTCTCCCTATTCACTCATTCCATCTCTCCTCTATATCTTTAAAGAATATTGGAGCTATTTCTAAACTCTATTCCACTCATTCACATGGACAATATTTAGAAGTTCCTCATCCATGTATGAAAACAGGTCTGCAGCTAAATAATAAAAAGTTGCAAATGTGCTCCTACTGTTTTATGGCAGAAAAATATTTTTATAACTGAAAATATACTCCTTTCAAATCTGCAAAGGGCTCTCATAATCTCTTCTAAAAATGTTACCATCTAAACCATTTTGGGACTAATTATTACATGATTCACTATGATTATGAACCTTAGGAAGCCTGAAGCAAAAATAAAAATGGTGTTAAAAGCCTAAATTTTGAAATGTTAGCAAAAATGACAGAAACAAGGATGCAAAAGAGTAAATGAGTGACCTTCTATGAAAAATAACAATGTTTATCTTGGCATGCTATTTCTTATGCATTTTATCAGAGCATTTCAAAATTGATAGGGAAGCAATCATCATACTGAGGAAAAAAATCTTCCTTCTCTGGCCAAATATGATAAGTGATATATTACATTTAGCTTTTCCATTTTATGTATAAGTGAGTCCTCTTAAAGAGTACATAAGTTGTTTATAACATTCATTTAAAAATCATAACATGTCATATGCTCACATTCGGGGGACATGCATTTTTTTCTTCCTATTAAGTGTTTCCTATGTGTCCATATGAACCATACTTTTAAAGATCTCAAAGCAACTTTTATAAATAACATCAGACGGTAAAAATGTTTACCTAAGATATGAAAATGAAGAAAGAACTGAGAACAGATATCAGTGGGAACCCCAGATGCTTTCTCACTTAACATGTGGCATTTATTTAACCTTTACCATACTGACAGGAAGAAAGAGAGGGGATGGCATTTATGCCCATTATGTGGGGAAACTCAAGCTACATAAAATTTAAATAAAATATTTTAGTAAGCTATTAACAAAGAAATTGGAGAACAGAGGTCTCTTCTAGTGCTAACCCTATATATTGTATAAAGTAGATCAACTGAATAGCTAATCAAATTAACACAGTATTATCTAGTATTTAACTGTTTTGATAATTTCCTGACAATTGAAATATTTTTTCTGATATTTCAACAAATCTTATCAATATTCATTGTGTTAGGAACATATTACGTGTTAGGAACCTATGAGGTACAATTTAGCACTGTTATTGTTAGGCCAGAGGCAATAAATGGCAAATGTAGTTACATTTTATTCATAGTAAGACCTAACGTGATAAATGGCATCATTTACAGAGTTTTCACCTTTTAAGTCAGATGCCAGAAGACAATGACACAAATTCAATTGTTTGAAAAGAACTAGGGGATTTTATGAAGAGAACTGTCTTCTTCAAAATAAGAAAAACTAATAAATCAATTTCCTAGACAGGTAAAATCAATGCCAGAAATGGACACACTCTCTGTGCCAAAACACAACTTCTAAAAATATAGATAAAATTGTTTTTTAAAAGTTTAAAATTCTAAGGAGCTGAAACTGTTCTAAATTTATTTAAACAGTATGATTACCATACCAATGCAGTTATCTTCCTAGATATAAACTCAGTGTTTTAAAACTGTTATGCTTGTTTGCAATTCCATAAAGTTAAGGAGTCAAAAAAAAAAAGTGAACGATTACTGCAATACAAAATATTCCATTTGATTTCGTTCATAAATGTTGGTTACTCTTTGCATGTGCATTGAAGTGGCAATTTATTTAGGCATGGAGAGTCCACACAAGGAGGCCTAGAAAAATGAGTTTCCAGTTCAGTAAGAAGCCATTAATTCATTATCAATAAATAACACTAATCCTATGCAAATAGGAAATACAGTGTTTTTCAGACATGAGCAGGAACAGCTCTTAATTTAGGCAGTTACCCACATAGGACAATCTTACAAGGCCCATTTTCTCCAGAATGTCTTTGGTAACAGTTCAAAATTAAAACTAAATGTATAGGAATTGTCCCAAAAGACTACTGGAAAAAGTAATCATGTTGCCCTGCAGTGAAAAAACATGAATAGAGAGCACGGAAAGGTGGAGTTGGACACAGAGAAGGAGATCATAGTCAAGCTTTCTTGTATTCACATGTTGGCCCAGATTGGGTTATCAGATTATCCAGAAGAAATATGCAGAAGAACAATTATTTGGCATTTAACAGATAAAAACAACAAGATAGGCTTTGCTTGGGAATGGGGAGCTGCATGCAACGAATGTGCCTGGATGGCCAGCAAATATGGAAGGAAAAGGATCGGGAAGCTAAGGAGCCATTTGAGCAATCAAAGAGTATGAAGCTCTGGGTTGGAGAGGGCAGGCCTCATAACAATGGCTGAAAGGCCAAGAGTACCATGCCAAACACAAGCATCCTGCTTCGAGTTTTGCACTGGAAGTTAAAGAACCCCATGATACAGGAGAAAGCAAGCCAGCCTACAGTGTGTTGATGAATGAATGAGTGACAGGGATTTAAAGGCACGTCTAGGGGATATTTATCCAGTCCACTGCCTGGTCCAGAAGAATCAAGGTATACACACACACACACACACACACACACACACACACATACATACACATAATTTGGATAAAACCCTACCACTATGAAAGTCAAATATAGCTCTAAGATTCTGGTTTTTAACAACAACAAAACCTAAGCAATTCATCTTTGCATCACTGGCTCTTTGTTGATACTCAGATCTATGCTTAAAGATTGTATTTTCAGAGGTGCCTTCCCTGACCACTTAGCATTTCTCTTTCCATCATATCATGCTATCATAATGCTCTGAATAACATTTTATACTTTCTGATATGTTTCTTACTTATTTATCTGCCCACAACTCCTAGAATGTTAGCTCCATGAGGACAGGAAACTTTTCACTGCTAGATTTCCTAGAATAAGTTCATAGTAGACATTAAATGAACAAATAGACAAGTGTACGGTCAGATGGATGACAACATAGTGACTTCAGTAGATCTTCAATAAATATTTGATGATGAACTGTATTGTAAAGAGACCAAAAATTTAATCCAAACTACTACATACTACAGACATGATTTTCTTGTCTATCTTCTACATTGTCCATAGATCACATAGATTTTTTTTCTAAACAAAGGCTTTGATTTCTTGACAATAGTTTTTCTTAATAAAGGCTTTGATTCATCTCCTGTTAATGTTGAGTTAATCAAGAAAACAAATATTTTTAAAAAATATCTCTCAAATGGAATTGTCAAACTTCCAAGCTGAAGAAAAAATACACTTTAATTTTTTTCATATGACAGGAGGAAAAGATTATAAACATGACTATCTCTTCATTAATAATTTCACGGCTATAATGTATTATTCTTCGGAGAATAGATGGCCAGTTACTTAGGCTCCTAATTGCTTTACTCAACTACTAAGAATATCACCAGCTCCGAGCAATCATTAAAGACTGACCCTGCTTACTCAACAGTCATCAGTATCTACTAGATACTTCCATTGTCTCCAATACTAAAATTATAGTCCTATTAGAGTAAAGCTTTCCCACTGGGAATTCACCATGATATGTCCATCCCCTAACTAAGCAATACTCTATTTAAAAACAAAAACCAAAAACCCTAAACTTCAATATAGTTGATTAGTGGTCAAATTAAGCTAAACGGAATGAAGTATAAAATAGTTTATTATATGATAAAAGTAGATATTAATGTATTTATCAGTTACTTTTTGTATGTAGAACATTGTAGAGGAGGCACAATTTTACATTCTACCCTGCTAGAGTTTTTCAGTTGGGCCTGAGAATTAAATTGATGTAAGACAGATCAATAAGAGAAAAGCAAATAAATTTATTTAACATAAGTTTATATGTGGCACAAGACCTTTCATAAGGAAATGAAGATCCAAAGTTGTGGGTAAAGTTGAGCAATTATATATTGACTTATAGACAAAAGATTAGACAAAATTATTATACAAAGAGTAGTAAATTGTAAAAATGTGACAAGGCAAAGAAGCTTGGACTAGGGTAGTTAATTGAGTGGAGAAGCAGCTAGGAAGATAAGGGTTAGTGTGACAATGTTTGTAGACATTTCCTTTGACCTCAACTTCCCATCTTAAATAAGAATGATACTTTCCTTCTGGTATAGGGAAAATATTTTTTATATGGGAATCTCATTTGCTGCTTTAAAGAACAGAAGGAAGTTCAGAGTCATCTTTTGTACCTACTGTTTTATCAAGTGCCTTTAATTGAAAATAGTATGCCAAAGTGGCATGTTGTTTTTTTTTTTTTTTTTTTTTTTGAGTCTCACGCTGTTGGCTGGGCTATATTGAGTGCCATGGTGTCAGCCTAGCTCACAGCAACCTCAAACTCCTGGGCTGAAGCAATCCTTCTGCCTCAGTCTCCCAAGTAGCTGGGACTACAGGCATGCGCCACCATGCCCAGCTAATTTTTTTCTATATATTTTCAGTTGTCCAATTAATTTCTTTCTATTTTTAGTAGAGACGGTGTCTCGCTCTTGCTCAGGCTGGTCTCGAACTCCTGAGCTCAAACAATCTGCCCACCTCGGCCTCCCAGAGTGCTAGGATTACGGTGTGAGCCACCGCGCCCGGCCTACAGAAGCTTTTTAATTTGATCGGGTCCCATTTATTTATTTTGGTTGTTGCTGTGATTGCCTTTGGGGTCTTCTTCATAAATTCTTTGCCTAGGCCAATGTCTAGAAGAGTATTTCCAACATCTTCCTCTAGAATTCTAATA
>CAUYSK010000815.1:0-36070 GCA_963575035.1 Avahi laniger
TGCCTGTAGTCCCAGCTACTCGGGAGGCTGAGACAGTAGGATTGCCTGAGCCCAGGAGTTTGAGGTTGCTGTGAGCTAGGCTGACGCCACGGCACTCGCCCCAGGCAAGAGAGTGAGACTCTGTCTCAAAAAAAAAAAAAAACAAAAACAAAAAATAAAAAATAATAAATGTAGTGGCGTGTGCCTGTACTCCCATCTACTACGGTGGCTGAGGCAGTAGGATCGCTTGAGCCCAGGAGTTTGAGGTTGCTGTGAGCTAGGCTGACTCCACGGCACTCTAGCCCAGGCAACAGAATGAGACTCTGTCCCAAAAAAAAAAAAAAAAAAAATCAGTTCTAAAATTAAAAAAAAAATAAAATAAAAAGAATCTTGACATGTTCATTGACCTAAGTCTATGAAGTCTAATCTCTAGTCCATACCGTTTAGAAGAGCAGAGGGTTTTTTCAATCCATATGTATGATAAATGATTTTTGTAGAAAGAATAAAATAAAATATCTTTTAGAAATTTGTATTTGTGATGGTGTTAAGTGTCAACTTGGCTAGGCTATAATACTCCTTTATTTTATCAAACACTAAGCTAGGTGTTGTTATTAATATGAAGGTATTTTGTTATGGTTAACATCTATAATCAGTTGACTTTAACTGACTAAAGGAGATCACCTTTCATAATGTGAGTGGTCTCTACACAATCAAATGAAAAGCCTTATGAGAAAAACTGCAGTTTCCTGAGGAAGAAGAAATTCTGCCTCAGGACTACAACATCAACTCCTGCTCAAGAGTTTTCAGGTTGTCAGCCTGTCCTACAGATTTTGGACTTGCCAGCCCTATAATCATGTAAGCCATATATGTGGCATAATACTGGTATAGTTTCTATGGAGAACTCTGACTAAAACAATAGTATTTTTCAAAGTGTATAGATACTATTAGGATTTAAATACATAAATTTATTGCAAATACATGCCTATATAGTGATACCTGTCCTTATGTATTTTCACAATCAATTAATAGATATAATACTAAAATAAAACTAACGTCTAGAGAGGTCTGCAAAATCTGACATTAATTAAGATTTATCATACTGAGAAAATTTGGAAAGTTTAAGATGACCGGTGAGTTTGGAGAGTAAATCTCACCGTCTCTGTAGAGTTGCAGGTGATACCCTATGTATGACCCCAAGAGGTAGAGAAAAGCGAGACCATGAGGCTCAGACAAAATCACAGGCTGCTTCCAGGCAACTGCCAGGCTGAGGATTACACGAAGTGCCTTCAGATCCACAGCCTTTCGCCTTCCCATGACATTTTCCATAGCATTTCAATTGTCTGTATCCCCTCAGAGGCTCCGTGAGGGCACGGACTACAATTTCCATTAATAATAGTATTAATAATGACCATATCTTAAGCACATCTTATGTGTCATGCACTTTTTACAGATTATCCCATGTATATAGGTTATTTTTTAAATCCTGCAAGATAGGAGTTATTTTTAACAACTTATTTTACACGTGAAAAAACCTGTATCTTTCAGTAGTTATTGCCCAAAATGTTTTTAGTTTTGTGTTGAATATCTAGCACTCATCAGAGTACTTAACACATTGTAGATGCTCACTAAATATTTGGTGAATGAAGTAACACAGGTGCTCTAAAGAGAATCTGACCCAAGCCATTTATTTAACAAATGAGTAACCTGAGGTCAAGACAGGCTAAGTGATCTGTTTCATATAGCACAGCAAGTCAAAACCAGAAGCCAGTTCTGTTAACCTCAGGATATCATAGATTTGATGTTTCTGTTCCCAACAGCTATAGCTTCCCAGGCCCTTTGAACCCTCAAGATTTCCTTGCACCCATTAACCAAATGTTATGTTTGTGCTCTGTTAAAGAACGGGAGGAAGTTAGTAGCTAATTCCTTTCTCTCAACCCCAAAGACCATCCCTAACCAGAACTAATGCAGTCTCCAAAAGAAGTAGAGCATTAGTGATTTTAGCCTTCTCTTAATGAAAAACAACAAACAAATAAACAAACAAACATAAAAGCCTTCTTCTAACCCATCCAGACAGTAAGCTATTTATTTGAGTTTAGAAATCTTACTTAAACCCTCCCATGATGTGCAACGCTTGCACAGAATAGATATTAAACTCTCTCAAAGAACCTAAGACCTCAAAAGTTGTGACTGTTCTCTGACTTGTGGCTCTAAGAAAGGATGATACAAATATCTCCTAGGATTTTAAATTCCCAAGTCAGGGACTATTTTTAGAAATGTTAACTGGGAAAGCTCATTTTTGTTGAGATAAAATTTTTTAAAAATTGCAAAGGAAATTGTCCAAGTTTTAATGCTCAGAGGTTAACTAAAGACTCATAGTAGAGCCTGCATTTAGTTGAATATGTAGGTTTGCAACCAAATGCAAATGGCTTAAGTGTTTATTTTGAAAAGAGTATAAGAGAATAAGAGAACTGATTCAGGACTAAACTCTGAGGGTTGTGGGGGGAAAAGCATAGGATTCCAAAATCTCAGGAATCCTAGAATCAACAAATCTTCTGGCTTCTGAAAGTCCTTTTTCCCAAGTGTAAATTATCTATTCATGTATCTTAAGGTCTCTAAGCTGTAACCTGGGTGTAGCCATTGTAGGAGCCCACCAATCAATGGGCAATTATCAGTAATAAAAATAAATAAGCTTTTCCTTTCAAGAGTAGAGGAAAAGGAGCTATAAGCTTCTTCCTTTCCAAGCTGTGATATTTGGTCTATAGAGATCATCTTCATCCTTGTGGAAACGTGGGCCTATCAAATTACACCTCCTCTGACAGCCAAATGCATTAAGCCTCTAGCATAAGTGGAAAAGTTTAGCTGCATCCTCAACCCACCATAATTAAAATTTATCTGTTCACCATATTCTAACTCCAGTGGTCTTCTTTGGATTCTTTCAGTACCTCAAGCACCCTTCTGCACCAGGCATTTTAGGATTTGCTCTCTTCACTTAAATGGTTTCTGCTTATTGTTCAGGGCCACCTACAGACACTCTTAGGAGAGGACTTCTCTGATCACACTGTCTAAATTAGTTCTTCTCATCTGTCATTCTCCATCACAGACACATTTGTTTACTTCTCAGTCCTTATCTCAATTTTTCTTTTTATGTTTGCTTCTTTATTCTTATTTTCCTTTTTAGAGAATAAATTCATTGAGGTCAAGAATCTTTATGTCCCCAGGATCTAGCAGAATATCTGGCATATATAATAGATTATTCAATAGATAGGGATAAAATGAACATTCTAGCACACAAATAGAAATGTGCAAAAATTAAAATTCTACATTTATATTTGGACTGTACTCTTGTAGACTTAGTATATGCCTGAAGTCCATTTTTCCTTTTCCTTCTACATAGACAACTGTATCGGTTTGGGCCATTTTATCTAGAATTTTTCTATAAGAAATAGGGCACGATTTTTTCAGGTTAGCTTACAGTTCAGCACCATGGAGAGTTGTGGTTCAGGAGCGATCTTAAGGGTTATCCCTTGCTGCCTGTGTGATCTTATGCTAATTACTTAACTTAATTTACCTAAGTTAATTACTTCAGCTTCACAGTTATACAGAGATAATAAGAGTATCTTCCTGATAAAAAGGGTTATTTCCAGGATAAAATGAGAAGAGATATAAAATTCTTGGTATAATGTCTCACACTTTATAAGGACTCAAAAAACAGTAACTGTTTCTCTGATTAATTTAACTGACAGTGTATTCATAAGGAATCTAAAAGCAACACATTCAGATGCTTTCCCTTTTCTCCATGACATTTAAACAATTTTTAAAATGTTAAACACAGAAAGAGACATAGAAATTCTAGATGAATGACAAGATATCGTATTCCCATTTTTCAGAATGCATATTTCAAATGTTAATGCCTTGGCCTTTTTTAACTTTTGATGCCTCCCATATGGTATTAGGGAATCTTCGTCTGTGCCTTATGAAATGCCTGGAGGGCATTTTACAAAAAATAATGATTCTCTAACAGTAAATACAGATTTTCATTCAGTAACCAATTTGCCAATAACCAAGCTCTTCAAACTGCCACATTAGCATCACTGAGTTACCCTTTTGCAGCATCCCTTTCTAAAACCTCCAATTTCTCCATCAGGTGAAGTGAGGCATACGGCTTATTTCTCCTATCTTTGATTTTTTACCTTTGAAAATCAGGGAAATGCTTTTTAAGATAATGCGATCTTCCACCAATATTTCAAGAGTGACTGAAACCCATAGTCCAGCTAATTATATGTCTTCCTGAACTCAACTTGAAATCTTTCAGCATTCTTCTGAATGTTTTAAACTCATTTCCTTCAGTGTTACTTTGTGACCTCCATCAGCAAAGGTTACTGAAGTCATCTCAAAACAGTAGGAAAGGAACCATATTTGTCAAGAACTAGTGTTCTATCCGTATATCACATTAGCAAATTTTAAAAATTCCATTTGCAAATAGAAAATCCTGTTGGTGAGACATTTATGAGAGGATATTCTTTCCCATACACGTTTAAATTGAAAAACCAGAAGTGAAAAGAAGATTAATTTTTCAGATCTAAAGTATAGAAGATGAGGGTGCTACTAACAATAAAGTCAATGCTGGGTACAGAAAATTCAGTTTTATATGTAATATCACATGTAAGAGTATACAGTAAAATTAGAGAAAAATGTTGTACATTTAAAGTGCAACCTTTAAAATGTACCTTATAGGTAAAGAACAACATAGGAAAACTATAATCAAAGTGATGGTATCATCCACAATGTTACACAATGCCCTCTGTTTTCTCTTCTGTTTAATTATTAATAATAGAAGAGCTTGAAAATAGCAGGTTTCCTTCCTAGGTCATCCTTACACCAAACACGGGTGATGTGCTGCTTTCTGTGTCTGCAAATGGAAACGAAAAGATCTCTGGACCCTTCACTCACTTTTCCTTGTCCCGTATTTACCCCTAGTGGGAAATGAGTATATTGGCATAATAAAGTATAAAGCTATTCTTTAAAAGGAAAAAGAATATATTACTAAGAGAGGGGTTTATTTGTCTTGCAGACAAATAAGGATATGAAATTTTGAACTGAACAGGGTTTTGGAAACTTGGTATCGAACAATAAAAGGAATTTGTTGGCCTGAGGCACAAATAGCTAAGGCTAAACAGAGCTAGTACCCTGTACTAGGGTTAGGGTTAGGGTTAGGGTTAGGGTTAGGGTTAGGGTTTAGGGTTTAGGGTTAGGATTAGGGTTAGGGTTAGGGTTAGGGAGCAAAAGAAGAAAGGAAAAGATTTTCAGATACCTTTTGGCAAGTAAGTGCTTGGCCCTGTGCGATGAACTCTGGAGACTGAATGTGTCCACAGTTGCCTGTGAATAGTTACTGGGTTATTTTTGATGATAAGCTGAGCCCACAAACCCTTTCAACCATTGCAAGGTATGAAGCAAAGCTTACAAAATTAATAACTAGTGAATTATCAGGTGATTGTCATCAATATGTACAGCAGGACTCAGGCTTACATGTAAAACTTTTTTGGCTGAGAGTTTTGTAGACTGTCCCCAAATATGTCAGAGCATTCACAGAATGGTTCATTTTAACTGTATCAAATAACTCTGAAACTAACGTTTCCAACAACTGAAATGGGAATAGTAGCAAAAGAATATTTTTATTTAATAGTTTCTATTTCTCCAGTCAATCCATCCTCCTAGAGAGGATGATTATGGGTTCTATTATTATAATAGCATAATTGAATGGTCAGAAAAAAATCAGCTTCTGTCACTAGGCCTGGGTAGATATAGTCAAAATCTAAGACCAAAGACTTTATCTATATTGACCATTAATTGAAGTAAATAACAGATAAATCTAATTTTAAAAGAAACCAAATATATAAAGGGTAAAGATAATAGGACTAACTAGATCTGCTGCTTAAGCTGATCGGCTTCCTTTCATCATTATCTAGTTCTGTATTTCCTTTTGTTTACATAGAGCAGGCTTCATGTATAAAGCAATAAAAGCTTATCTTCTTAATTTTACAAAAAGTTTTATGAATTTAGCGCATAGAAGTAGAGTAGAATTGTGGTTATTAGAGGCTGGCACGAAGAGAAGAGGGGAGGGGAGAATAGGAAGGGGTTGGTTAAAAGATAGAAAATTAAAACTAGTTACTGATACTAAGGGAAGAATATCCCCTAGGGTTCTACATCACTGACAGGTGAATATGATTAAAACCTCGTGTATATTTTCAAAAAAGCTAAAAGAGAAAATTTTGAATGCTCACAACACAAAGAAATGATAAATCTTTGAGGAGATAGGTATGCTAATTATCCTGATTCGATTGCATGCATATATTAGAATATCACATATCCCAAAAATATATAAAATTATTATGTGTCATCTAAAAATAAAAGGAAAAAAGTTTGATGCTGAAAAAATTTATGAATTATAAGTACTTGGTCCTTCAAACTGAGTCTCCTGTTATTTGTCTATTTTCCTTGCATTGCCCATTTCTGAACATTACTGCTGCTGTAGGCCATTCAATAAAAATATTATTTCCTCCCTATAAATGTCTGTTCTGATTTACTTTTATATTGTTTCTTTAACCCCGATTTAGTTTTATCCTATGGCAATATTTGAGCTGAAAAGGATAACCTGACTTGGTACTATCCCTGTAAGAATTAATTGATGTGAAGATATCACAGTTTTAAACCAAGTGCAGCAATGATTAAAATAAAGAATAAGAAGAAAAGGCTTAGTGTTATTGAAAAATATGCCTTTCAAACATCTAACCCTTAATGGATACTTTTCTCCAAGTATGAGAATAAATCGTATGTTTTAGCACAGTAGTCAGTATGGGAATAACCTTTGAGAATTGAAATATTATTAAAATAGTATACTATAATAAATGGAACAGCTTTGTGACCACAATACTTGTGGTTATTTTAATTACCAGACAAAGTATGCTGTAAAACGCTTGCATGATTTCTTTCTAGAACAAAGGCATTTGCCAAAATACCCTAGCCAACAAGAAATGGTAACCTTCAGAGGAGGGATGACCTTCAAGCAAGTACTAGTGAGAGATAAACAATGGTTCTCCTGCTACAGAAGAAGAGCTCAACACCGACATTAATTCAAATGGAATGGAATGGAATAATCGAATGAGAAGAGCTTTTCTTTTGAGTCTAACCAGTATCACCAAGTATACTTAGAGGAAACAATAAGGGATTTATACAAATCTTCAACATTAAATATCAAGGGAAATCTTTCCCTTTCCTGAATTCCCCAAAGAAGTTTATGTGCTGCCAGAGGTTCCAGGGTAAACTATCATGACCCAAACTTTGTCAAAAACCAGGAGTTCACATCACAAGAGTAAATGGTTATCAGTTTTCCAGCACACCACACTTCACAGATTCTAGAGTGTCTGATCACAGTTTGGTGAGGCCACGTACTAGGAAGCTTGAAATTCTCTCTTAGGAAATAATGATGAATATAGTATCATAAATGATAAAAAATAAAGCATCATTTGCAAGACTATTGGCCTGTAATACAATTTGCCACCTTTTCCTGGGAGGATACATGAGAAGCTAAGAATAACCAGTAAGATGAGGATCGTTAAATGTAAGTCCCTACATACGAACCACCTGTAGAAACTTAGAGGAATGATCTTCTGGCCTAGAGATTTACAGCCACTCTTCCTCCTCCAAAATTTACAATTCAAACTTCCACCACCCTCTGTCTCAGGTCTCAGATCCTCAAGAAGTATAAAACAGGAAAAGTATAATAGAGAAAGTAAATTGAGATTCTGACTAGAGGGAATTTATAAAATTCAGTATTTATGATCCAATTGTAGCAAATTTTTTTAAGTTTAATATCAGATCAGCTTCTCTGTAAACCACAAATTTGGCATTTAAAAAAGGGCTGATAAGAGTCCAAGCTGTATGGAATCTCATCATTAGTACTTCTTAATGCACTTCATTTTGTATGTTGCATGGTGTGATAAAATCTGTTTCTTTCCCATTTATCTGTCAATGTAATACCACCTCTCAATTTTCATGGGTTCTAAGAACATGAAAACTGACTCACAGAAAGCTATCTGCAGGTATTTTTCTAGTCTATTTTAATACAAAACACTCCTACCTTCACTTTTGAAGATTTCCAATCAAAATACGCAAACAGAAGGAAGTCCTTTGAAAGTGTGGGACTCTCAGGGAATGATGTAGGCCTGTGTGAGTCATAGCATGCAGGCTTAGGCAGTACCAGGGAAGCCAGAGTTTAGGAACTGGAAAGAAAAGCACCAGGACATAAGAGATAAGCACAGCAAAAGGCATGGCAGATGCCAAACACAAACTTTCTCCATTTCCATATTTTGCTTAAGGATCATCTTGGACTAGATAAAGTGGGGTGTTTGTATATATATCTTTCATTGACTCCAATTTTCAGCCTACTATTTGTTGTGGTATCTAATCCTATCTATTAATTTGTCAATTTTATCAATTTAAGGTTTTGTTAATTATTCTATAAATATACTTTTGTGGAGTTATTTGGGAACTCAATCATCACTTGCCATGTTGCTTCTATAAATAAATTGCAGTTCAGATTCAAAAACAAAACAAACGAAACATTTAGTATACACTCTATTTAAAAGTCAAGAGACCAGGGGAAAGGGGAATGGGAAATTATTGTGTAATGGGTATAGAGTTTCAGTTTTCTAAGATAAAAAGAGTTCTAGGGATAGATGACAGTGATGGGTGCACAATATGATGACTGTACTTAATATCACCAAACTGTACTCATAAAAATGGTTAGGATGGTAAGTTTTCTGTTATGTATATGTTAGCATAATAAAAAATTGAAAAAACAAAGGTCAGAGGCTAGCTGATTTGGCAAATTCTTATGACTAAAAACATTTGTACTTAATTCAAAGTCAAAGGAAAGTGCCTAAAGTGTACTTTATTTTACAATAACTGAAACTATAAAAGACACCAAAAGAATATTATATATGAACTAGAAAAAAAATCTGAAGTTACTGAAAAGGATCATCAGACATATTGCATACAATTTACCAATCTAGCAACGCCACTCTTTATCAGCTAGGATTTCCTTTGTTTGCCTTCGTTTGTTCGAAATGAAAACAAAATCTTCTTAAATTCCTGGTCAGACCTCAGAATAGTAAGGTTTTATATCTACCACTTAATCTGTATCTTAATTAAACCATTAAATGCTATCTCAGTGCATACAGAAATTAGCTGTGCCTTTTCTATCTCCCTTTTATTCAAAGGCTTCAATCTGAAATTTTAAAAATTCCTCTTTTCAATAAAAATCTAATAAGTGGCCAATAAAAGCCAGCCTAGGATTTATAGATTAACTTTTTTCCTAAGATTTGCTTTTTTCTTTTTGGCTTATAAGGTTATTTATTTAAGGATTAATCATTCCATTCTCAAAGGAGATTTTACAAATGACTTTTCAGTGTTCTTTTTCAAAAATTATTATTATAATTTCTCCATAGCTCCTCAAAGACAGGGAGCAATTAATGTCTGCATCACATAGGAAACTAGAAGTGCATGGAAGACCTAGCTCATTTAAAGAAGAATTAGAAGTTCACAGCATGTTACATTGCATATAGAAAAGAAAATCATGTTGCTCTCCCCTAACTTTGGGTCCTGGTTCATGTAATTAAAACCCCTCCTCCCCAAATTGAGTTTTCCTTGTCCATGATGTCACTGCACTGAGGAAGCCTTCTTTGGTCTCTTTATTTTGGATTACGTGCCCCTCAAATATTCCAATAATTTTCTATACATCCCTAACAATCAGTTTATTATTCATTGCCATCATATATTTAATCGTCTGACTCTTCCTCAAAATTGTGAAAGATATTGATTCTACATTCTTCTCTGTGTTAGTTTCAGGTGTTATCATGTTGGCTAACATGCTGCTGGAATTAAATACATAAGGATGAAGGAAAAAAAATAACCATGTTTAGGTCATTATTCTAAGTTTTTACATTCTCAAATCAACCCTATGATACAGGAACTATTATTATACCATTTTATAGGTGAGAAACTAAGGCACCGACCAGGTAGGTAATCTGCATAAGTTTACAAAGACAGTAAGTAGCTCTGGTGACTATGTGCATAACATTATGTTAAACTGAACAAACAGAATAATGAGACCTGAAAAGCACGCTACACCAGATTTCTGGGTAACTTAACATTCCAAGACACGAAGGGCTATAGGGAAAGGAAAACTATTCCTTGCTTCCCCCTGCCCCAGCCCCGTGCTTTATATTAAACTAGTAAAACACCTTTATTGATGAATAAAATTAAAACTTACAACCAAAGATAATCAGTTTAAATTCTGATAACAAATCCTTCCAAACTACTTTCTAGACAAGAAAAAAACAATTTTGATACAAAGGGGGATTTTATATATATATATATATACACACACACACACATTCTTTAATAATCTGCTTTTGTCTCTTAACATTACATTATACAAATTTTTCCACAGCAAAATATATAAATCTTCATCATCATTTTTTAATAATTGAACAATAAAATTATCTTTAAATGCATTGTTTCAGTATCACTTATATGTACAATCCAATAGGTCAGCACAAAGCTTTCAAAACTTAAAGTTGGTCTGAAAAGTAGAGATGTTAAGAGAAAGAGCAAAAGCTGAGTTAAGGGAATGCTAGTGACAAGTATTAACAAGAGACCAGATAGAAGGAGGTTAAGGCTATTATGGCCCCTGACAGCCATGCAAGAGATGTGACTCTGGTGGTAGATCCAAGAAGAAAGGTTACAAAAGTGCAGATATATCACTTTTATGGCAAGATTAACAAGCATGCACTGATTAATTAATTTTATTGAAAATTCCCATTAGACACAAACAAGCCAAATGGCTTTTAGGACACCTCTGAGAAAACCTAACACTGGTTAAATGTAGTTGGTTATTTAGGTAACTGAGGTAAAACTTCCTCTCAAAATGGCTGTGGTTTTTATGGTTTACAAATGGCACTAAAATATAGTGGCATTCAGACTAATATGTAGAAAAACCTAGGTCAAGGATGCTTAGCTAGAACTGAAAATATTAGTAGGAGAAGTGATGACTACATTTTGCCAAATTTTAAACAAATTTATAATGCATGTATATTTGAACGTCTCAGATATGAGTGGACCAGGTACTGAAGACATGCTTTGACAGAGAGCAAGAAGGAAAGATGCAGAGTATACTCAAAGCAATGCACATTTTCCTGGGACACCACACGCATGGCACTTAAATTGTACATAAAACACTTTTACAAGCAGTTCTCTTTCCAAGGAAATGAAAAGACATACTTAATCTGTAGGAATATAAAACTTCCTGGGGTGAGGCCTCAGACAATTGGTTTTAAAGGTTCATTCTTTTTCAATTGTGGTATTTTGTTTTAACGAGGCACATGAAACACTTCAATTTACCCCTTGGCCACCTTAAAACCTTGTTTTAGTTCCCATCTGTCCTTAATAGGATTCTTAGAAAAGAGAGATTCCTCCATTTTAATGAAGATCGGTCATGTAAAGGAATTCAAGCCTCATGAAGAAGAGAATTTCTGGATCACTAAGAAAGTACCCATAGCATAGATGGATACAATCTACCAAACACTACAGTAAGAACCAGCCAAGGTCCTAAATTTAGAATGGACCTGTCATGGTTGACATCCTCTTCAAGATCTATGCAAATGAAAGCAATGAGGTGATTATTTTGCAAAAATGTCACATCTCTCCTTTCTTCTTAAATGTTCAACATTGCTTCTCTTCACTCCTATCTCTTACTACATTGAAGGAATGAGAAAAACAAAATCAGAGGAGAGCCACCACAAGGGCTAACAACCTCCCTTCATCTATAGTCCATCAAATAGATTGTTCTGGATTCTCATGATGGAATCCCTCCACATGCACACGGATCCCAGTCCTCTTTCATCCCTCAGGGATTCTCCTGTAGTATTCCATCAACTTCTCTCCTCCTACAGCACCGTGCTTGTGTTTATGAGAGCCAGTGTCCTGTACTCTAAAGAGCATGGGCCCTGGAAACAGAGAACTGGGATTGAAATCTGGGGTCCACCCTCCTGTTGCTTCACTGAGTCCATTACTAACCCCTCCTATGAGTCAATTTTATCTGTAAAGTAAGAGGTTCTTGTGAAAATTATGCATTAAATAAATTGATACTTGTAAAACTCAATACTTTCTGGTACATGGAAAGCTATATAAGTGTTAGCTAATTTTATTATTCACATAGAAATATACTTCAGTATTTGCCGTATTTTTAAAAAATCCTCTTTGGACACTAGTCCATTTTCCATCTACAGCCTCATTTTACTGATCCTCTTTCTAGCAAACTCTTCAAAATGTCTCTTCTCACATCTCCACTTCCCCACCTCCCTGTCTTTCAATCAAGTGCACACCCCCATGACTCCACTGGATCAACTCTTAGCTAATGCCAACAGTGGCCTTCATATTGCCAAAGTAAGTGAGTAAGATAGTAAAAATGCCAATTTCATCTTACTAACAAGGGTAGAGTAACTTCAGCTAACATCTAGGTTACATTAATATCAACATAAACAGAATCTCCCCCTGGGCCACATGAAATAAATTCACATTAATAGTTATACTCAAAGTCTATGGGATCAGTAGTTCTCATATACTAGCACAGCACCTCATCCTTCTGCATAACAGCTGTGATATCTCTACAGTGGGACTGTCACACATGATCTGTCTCATGGTCTCTTCCCATTTCTTTCCACATTTCTGCTGCTCTCCTATAATATCACTGTTTCTACCAACCAGGACTCTCCTTCACTTGCTTGACTCTGCTAATGTTGCCTGCACTAGACTTTCATGCCTAGAGTGAATCCATCATCCAAATCAGAATACTCTCGAGAGTGAAAGGAGGCTGCCTTAGGTCAAATCCCCTGGAAATGGAGCCCACTTGAGATAAGAATTTATGTGCATGTGATTAATCAAGAGAGTGTTCCTCAAGTAAAACTGTAAGGGAGTGAGAGAAATGGAATAGGAAGAGAGGAAAGAACCAAGCAAGGATGTGGTCTCAGTGAAGTCTTGTCCTGGCTTGATCAATAAGAGACACTGGGGCATAAACTGCTCTACAAAGTTGTCCCTTTTTTGAGGTAAGAGGACGACATGTTGCACCCGTTTCAGTGAGCCATCGACTGTGGATAACTCCTGGAGGATCACTTCTTGAAAGCTGAAAGTAATTCTGGTGTGTGTGTGTGTGTGTGTGTGTGTGTGTGTGTGTGTGTGTGTGTTGTGCAGAAAGGGCCAATGTGGTGTGAGCTGTAATCCACACAGCAATTGAGATATGGGTGCACTAGCCTATAAAACTATCTGGGTGAGTCACTAACAGTACTTACTACAGAAGCACCATTAATATTAATAATCATGCCAGGACCATCTCAGACAAACCAGGGCATTTGGTCAGCCTTTTATGTCTTTTACTTACACTACCACCCACATTGGGGTGCTGCTCTGATTTAAGCTTCCAATGAGTCCTGTGATCACTGGAGATCACTGTCATAGCCACCCAGGATCACTACATGGACTTTCCCAGGAAGGGGCTCTACACCACTGCTTCCAACCAAGACGCTCTGCCCAGGCCACTTCATGGCTGCAAGCTGCTTCTGCCACACAGCAGGTACTGGGATGAAGCTGAGAAAACTGTGCTCTCATGACCTGTCTTTGGATCTCCGTCCATGAGTTACTTTTGCCTCTGGCTTTTGGAGCTCTTCATTATCAGGGACCATCTCTTAATTTTTGGTGCTTTCTGCTCTTATAACAACAGGAAAAGCTCTATTATTCCCGAATTTTGTTCTTTTAGTGAAGACCCACAGGAATGTTACTTAGGCTTGATAGCAATATGTCCAGATTTCACTGGAATAGGTATACACATTTTGTCCCAGTGTAATTGTTAATTAGAACCTCCTTTGACTCTCAAAAGTGCCGTAATTTGAACAATAAGTCATCATTTTACCTTCTTGACAATCCTGGTTTTTAATGTTTAGGCATCTTCTGTAGGACACATAGGAACTACAAGGGCCTTGGGCACAGGAAGTTCAAATGAAGCCTATCACTGACCCCTGCAATTCAGGCTATGTTGCTAAATCCGGTTGAAGTGATGAGATTTTTATGCCACATTCTCTCAAAGACCTCATAGCACCCTTTATAGTTTAGATTTATTTGAGCCCTGTCTTAAGATCAGCAGAGATTTAAATGTATTCTGATCCTTAAGTGTGGACAAGTTATTTATGAAGAAACTGAGTCTTTGCAAATAAATGCATAGAGCGAGAACTACATATCAGGTTGTTTTGCCTAAATCCCATCTGATACATGTATATATATATAAGCCCAATATAAATTTTAATTGTGCTTCCCCTCTGAGCTCGAGACTCTTAGATACAAAAGGACATTGTGAAGTATGGAGATTTGTAACTTTCCTTGTATTTGTGCCTAAACATTATGATCCCAAAGTTCACTTGAAGAAATGCCTCTTGGTGGAATAAATCAAGAGCACCTCTTAAGGTATCTAAATGGATATCAGTTTCTTCCCATTTTCTTGTAAAAGCTCACAGGGTTATCAGGTATTCACTTCACATCACTGTGCACCAGTATGCTAATACCCTGCATAATTACTTAGCCTCATTTGTACATGAATGGTCACAGATAATAGATGTTCTGAGTAAAAGAGTTAAAGTCAATATGAATGTGAACATCTGAGAACAGAATTAACTCCAATAATTCTTATTACATAATATTCTTATTTAGATACTTCCCAAATCTTAGGTAATTATTTAATAGCGGAGTGGTAAGAACAAGAGCACTTGCATACAGATTTGCTTCCAGGCGAGACCATTATGCCCTGTAAGAGGTAGTAACCTCTAAAGACAATGGTTATATATTAGGTACACACTCGTAGTTCAAACAAACCCCAATGTTTCTGAACATGTATATTTATAACACATATTTTACTTAGAGAAATCTGCAAATTATAGTTTGTTACCATTGAAAACATGTCTGACGTGATCATCAAATTATAATCAGTACATTTTGAAGATCAGTAAAAAGCTAGAAATTAGCAGATATATGAGTTATTGCCTATAGTTAAATTATGAAGAATGTTAAGTGCACTATAAAGTGTTACATAGTTACTGGTAGCCTTTAACAAAATGAGTTACATTGTTAAGATTTATTAACTGTATGCAGCCTGGATAGTCATTCAGCTCAAACTTTAAAATCTTTCAAGGTATCTAATACCAGTCTGATTTTAATATAAGTAACAAAGTGATCACAAGAAAGACAGAATAGTTGGATTTGGGGAAATTTATCAATCTTGGGTTAATTTTTAATGGCCTCATTCAGAGGCATAGGTCAAGTCTGTGAGTTGGTGGTGAGGATGGAATTATCCCCTGAAGGGAAAGATTATTCACACTGTCAATCATCCCAAGTAGTTATTATATCTAAGGTAGACTGTCAGGCAGAAATTTGAACTGCGACAGAGGAGGAACTTTCTCACAGGGCCTGGAGCCAGAGGGGCATGGACATCAAAGAGGGAAACAGCCTAGAGTGAATTCTGGAGTGGGGTGACGTTCTCATGGCCGTGTAGGACTAGTGTGGATGTGAGTGAGGGCAGTACACTTCTGCTCTTTGCAAGCAGCAGGACAGGAGTAAGGTTCCCATTGGCAGTCACAGCAGAACGGTGCAGGTCCTGGCTTCCAGAAGCAGCCAACAAGTGGGCAGCAGATAAAGAGTAGCCAAGACTGACTTTTGAACAGATTAGTGAGCAGCTACCCCACCTCAGATAGGAATGGAAGCAGTAGCAGCATCATTAATCCAAACAGCTTTGCCCAGCAGAAGTCATATTTCACAAGTGTCTTCAGCAACAGGGGTAGCAGACTGGTGGTTGAGAAAACTGCCCAAGTCACAGAATCTGAAGGTGTTGTTTTGGAGGCATGTGGTGCAGTACCATCTGAGGGAAAACTCTCAGAAATATCTGATGGGCTGTTATGCAGGAGTAATTTCTGACAAGGAGGTGCATGCCCTGTGTTTTCTCATTACGATTTCAGTAAATAAAGAAGTATAATATTATTTATAGTCGTGGTGATGAGGACAAGGATAGAAGGGACACATAGAAAAATAAAGTATTTCTACTTGAGATCTTGTTGGTTAGTTTCTCAACAAGTCCCAATTAAAACCTTAAATATATTTCTTAAGAACTAGAAAGATAAGCAGCTAATTTTTAGTTTCTCAATGGAGAGGAAAAACAAGAAAATGATGCCAAAGCTAAGTTTCTAAAAAATCAATTGAACCAAAATTAAAACTTAGAAAAAATAAGTGATTCTAAAATTAACATTGTCAAGATTAACAAATCATATTTATCAGAACACTCAATAATTTCCAATTTAAAAATGTCTTTCAAAATTTTTTATTTCAAACATGATTTTCTCATTTTAGAGCTAAAAAACATTTTTCCCTTGTTCTGTCCCTGTGCCTCAAACCATAGTCCCTAAATATTACTTGTTTTTATTTGAAAGATAATTTCTAGTATTTAAAAAGTATTGCACTTAACAACATGTTCTCTCATAATTATTTTATTTTAACTTATAATTACCCTGTGATCATTTCATTGTTATTACAATTATTCTTAAAATCATTATTTTTTCTTACAGCTTAGAAAATCAGAGTCCAATAAATTTAGATCTTCCCTAGATTTTTAAAGTACTGAAACTTGGAGACAGATTAATCACATCAAAAACTCTCCTTTTATTTATTTTATTTTTGTTGTTGCTGTATTTGTCTTTGGGGTCTTAGTAAAAATTCTTTGTCTTGGCTAATGTCTAGAAGAATTATTCACATGTTTTCCTCTAGAATTTTTATGGCTTTATGTCTTATGTTTAAGTCTTCTATATATCTTGAATTAATTTTTGTATATGGTAAGAGATAGGGATCCTGTTTCATTCTTCTGCATGTGGGTATCCAATATTCCCAGCACCATTTGTCGAATATGGCTTACTTTCCCCAGTACATTTTGTTGTCTTGTTGAAGATCAGTTGGTTATGGCTATATGGTATTATTTCTGGGTTTTCGATTCTGTCCCACAGATCTATGTCTCCACTTTTATACCAGTACCATGCTGTTTGGGTTACTATAGCCTTGTAGTATAATTTGAAATGAGGTAATGTGATGTCTCCAAATTTGTTCTTTTTGCTTATGATTGTTTTGGCTATTTGGGTTCTTTTTGGTTCCAAATACATAAATAAATACTAATTTTTAATTCTTAAAATATATTTATATTTTTTATAATCATTTGGGAAAATATATTTCAATGTGCTCTAAAATTTTAATGTTTTTGCTTAAACTGATTCATTTCCAGACATAATAAAAGGAAATGGTTTTCCTCATACATTTTGGTCTTTTTTTTAAATTTATTTATTTATTTATTTTTAAATTGAAAAATCAAGATTGTATATATTTATCATGTACAACATAGTTTTTTTAAAATAAATTTTATTGTATATATTTAAGAAATACAGCATGATGCTATATGACACATATACTATATAGTAAAATGGCTACTATAATGAAACAAATTAACATATTTATCATCATATATAGTTAACCCTCACACTCCCAAACAAGAGCAGCTATAATCTATTCATTTAACAAAAATATTGAAAAACTATTACAGTACATCTTTGTATAGACTACATTGCATTCTGCTGCTCTGTCCTATTCTGTTAATTTAAAGGAATGTATACTAGTTACTTGTTGGCACTTTTATAGCACTGTACATGTATTGCCTTTGCCCCACCCGAGTCAGAGCTTCAAACATGTCCATCCCCCAGACGGCGGACACTGCTCCCATTAGGTGTGAATATACCCATCCCCTTCTCCCCCCTCCCACCTGCCTGACACCAATGAATGTTACTACTCTGTGTGAACATAAGTGTTGACCAGTTAAAACCAATTTAATGGTGAGTACATGTGATGCTTGTTTTTCCATTCTTGTGATACTTCATGTACTAGAATGGACTCCAGCTCTATCCAGGATAATACAAGAGATGCTAGATCACCACTGTTTTTTGTGACTGAGTAGAACTCCATGGTATACATATACCACATTTTATTAATCCACTCATGTATTGATGGGCACTTGTGTTGTTTCCACATCTTTGCAACTGTGAATTATGCTGCTATAAACATTCTAATGCAGATGTCTTTTTTATAGAATGTCTTTTTTTTCCTTTGAGTAGATGCCCAGTAATTGGATTACAGGATCAAATGGTAGTTCTACTTGTAGCTCTTTGAGGTAGCTCCATATTACTCCATAGAGGTTGTACTAGTTTGCAGTCCCACCAGCAATGTATGAGTGCTCCTATCTCTCCACATCCACACCAACATTTATTATTTTGGGACTTTTTGATAAAAGCCATCCTCACCGGAGTTAAATGATATCTCATTGTGGTTTTGATTTGAAATCAGCAAGAAAAAATCAAACAACCCCATTAAAAAATGGGCAAATGACATGAACAGAAACTTTTCAAAAGAAGACAGACTAATGGCCAACAAACATCATGTTGAAATTTAGTTGGCATTGTGACTATGTTAAGAGGTGGGACCTTTAAGAGGTGATTAATTCATGAAGGTGCTGTCCTCATGAATGGATTAATACTGCCATCTCAATAGTGGATTAGTTATTGTAAAAGTAGGCTCCTGATAAAAGGATGAATTCAGTTTGATTTCCTCTCTATCTTGCACTTGTGCCATGTAATGCCTTCTACTGTGTTATGATGCAGCAAGAAGACCCTCATCGGATGTACTTACTCAATCTTGGACTTCCCATATTCCAAAACTGTGAGCCAAATAAACTTCTATTCTTAATATATTGCCCAGTCTGTGGTGTTCTGTTACAGCAGCAGAAGGTGGACTCAGACAAGGACTATAGGTAAATAGCATGTAAATAAAAACCTACTATTTTCTGCTCTGTAAAAAAATTGCAGATTCTGAATTCTTCCATAATTTTTCAGAGTAATTTCAAAAGAGTTAGCTTTTATAGTGTTTAAATATCAATTTTCAAAAAGTAAGAGAATAAAGAATAATCTATTCTATAATATTCACAACTTTTTTAACGTTTAATTTTGAGATAATTATAGATTCTCATGCAATTGTAAGAAATAATGCAGGGAGCTTTCTGGTAAGCACTTTGCCCAGTTTCTTCCAATGGTAACATCTTGCATAACTATAAGTACAATGTCAGGAAACTGACATTAATACATTCCACGGACCTTATTCTGATTTCACTAGTTCTAAGTGCATGTGTGCGTGTGTGTTTAGTTTAATGCAATTTTGTCACATGTGCAGATTCATGTGGCCATCACCGTAGTCATGGTACAGCAAATTACTCTCACACTCACCATTGGTTATTAATTTTAGATTTGCTAGAATAAATGTACACTTCAATCACAGTTTAGTTATAGTTTATGCTCCAAACTCAGGTAAAATTAAGAAAAATATAGTTATTATTTTGATTTCAACACAAGTAAACTTTTAAATCCTAAATAATTGCATAAAAAAGAAAAACAGTAAATATAACTAACACTACACTTTTTGGAAGGTACATATTTGAACTAAGATTTAAAATTTAAAAATGGGATTCCTGTAGGCATCCTTTATAAATAACACCCAACCCACTCTCAAATATGGCAGTAAATAGGTCTTGGTTTCCCTCAGATGTTGGTAGAATACATTTTTCTAATTCAACCATGATTTATTGGCAGATATGGAAACTCCAAGCTTTGGGGAAAATATCTTACAGGTATATTTCCAGCTTTTGATCTTCTCTTAAATAAGAAACCCGAATAGCTATGTCTTAATCTGAAATGTAATCAACTGCCTTACTTTTCCAAGTAATCTTCATCTACTAGGTATCCCTCCCATAGTTCTCAGGACTTCCTAACCTCACCCCAAGACAAGCACAAATGAAAGACAAATAAAAGAAACACCATGATGCTGCTGGTCTGCATGAAAACACCATGATTATCTTTTTCTAATCAAATGGGAGTAATTTTCTTGCTCTCTACCTGACTAATTTTCTCCACTCTTTCCCCCTCCCATCATGTATCTAACTGTTAAATGTTTACAGATTAATTTGCATGAAACAGTCCCATAGCAACAATCACTCACAGGATCAAATTCGTCTGCTCTTTGATACAGACATTTTTTTTTCTGATGATACACCTGCTTTTAAAATAAAGATTTAAAGCTGAAAATAAAACTCAAATCCCAGAATCCAGCCTACACAGATCATAGCTTTTAAAATTAATTTTAAAAAACATGGTTTTGGGACTGATAAAAAGTGTCTTCAAACTTTAGAATATCTTACATGTTTTAGATCATATCTATACAACAAGAAAATTTAGATAGAGCCTATCAGTCCAAAAAACACAGTCGCAGCCTGCTGTCAAAGCAGAGTCACCAGGTCATCAGAGTGTGCTGTCTGCAGCCCCGACTCGTGTGCTCCATAGGATGAAGTACTGAATGACAGAAGGAGTGACAGAGCATAGCAATACTGAAAGGTTCATAGTGTTAAAAGATTGGCCTTTTCTACCACTGATTGTTTCTATAATTTAGTCAATAACAAAGACAGTTTAAAGTATTAGCCTTCAATTCTGCCAAATGATTATTACCCTGCTAGCTTAATTTCCAGTTGATTTTAACCCCAAATTATAGCCAATAGAGGGCTGTGGAAGACACTAATGCAAAGGCAAACTGGCATACTCTGCACCTCCCACGTACACAGCACGGCAGGAAGCGGGTATTTTTCTTGGTAAGGAAGAAATGATTGGGAGATGGCAGAGATTCTTAAGCCAGCCCCAGCCCTAACCATAGCCGTGTTAAACAAAAATTATGGGAGGCCATTGTTTTGGATTGAGCTCTTTGTACTAGACCCCAATAAACCAAACCAAACCAACATGAAATCACCAGGGCTAGATGCCACGTACGTAATCAAATCGAAATTTTAAGGAAGCCCATAGATTCCCGCCCCCACCAACAAACGAATCAGTTTTTCCTGAAAGTAGGAGAGTCCAGTCCACCTGAGTCCATGTAATAAGAAAGTCCCCTCTGCCTTATAAAAAAATTAACCTGAAATAACCTGACGTTAACCAATCAGCTTTTCCCCCTGTTGTTTTGTTTCCTTGTTACCTCGTCGCAAAACCCACTGTGCTGCCATTGCCCAGTGGGAGCCTTCTGTTTTGTAGAATGGAGGCTTCGCAGATTCATGGATCACAAATAAAACAGCTTATTAGATAGATCTATCGCTGAATTTGTCTTTTGACAGCAGCAATGGCTTTTCAGCCATAGTATCCTTGAAATGTGCTAGCTAATCAACAATTACCATGTTTTTGCCATGATATTTTTTTGTTTTTGGTTCTACCTGGTTCCCAGACAGTTTGAGGTTAAAGGAAAATGGCTTTAATATTGTTTTTAATTATTGATTTAGTTGAAAAAATGTTAATGTTTCAAAATAAGTAAAGTTGTACATGATTTTTCTGTGTCCTTATGAACAAAGCAGTTACCTTTCTGATATTAGAGTCAAAAGATTTCCTTTGAAAATTATTTAGTGTCAGAACCCTCGTGGCCTGAGCCTTCATGTCCTCACCTACTCGAAAGGCCAGATTTTACCGAGAGAAGTTTAATAAGCCAACAGTGCTGTTTCAATATCACAAGTTGCTCTGGGCAGCAGTAGAAAGGGAGCACTAAATATCATATTATTCAACATCACCATACCTGCTATTCTGGAGGTTTATAATGGACATGGGATTTCCCTATGTCTAGGCACACCACGACCCAGCCAAGCAAGTTGACACATGAAATTAACCCACACAATATTATTTCAACGTATGCATGAAATACTCACGCTAGAAGTATTTGTATTCCCTGCAGTCTATTTTGTAAACTTCATATTTAGTGACAGTAAACCTGAGTTGACAGAGAGGCCAGCAGAGAATTTGCATGAATATTTTGCCTATTTGTGATATATGATATCACATTCCTGGGGAAAATATTGTTTGGCATAATCTGCGGTGCTACCATCTTTCAGATTAATTGTTCTGACCTTGGTCTACAAGCATAAACAGAAATGCATTTCAGATAATGGTAGTTCCTGTCATAATTATATTCTGTGCACATTCAGGTGGAGAGAAGTTAAGGAGCATCTGTGTTTGCCAGTGGGAGCAAGAAACCTTGAACCAAAAACAAATGCATAAATCTAATCTTAGATAGGATGTTAGCTATTAAATGAAAACTGACCATGGACCGGTAGATGTAGAACTGCAAATCTTTGCCTCAAACAAAATTACAGCATTCGGAATATAACATTAATGACAAATTACCATAATCTTGTGCCTATAAAATGAATCTTCTGAACTGACTTGAAAAAACCTTTGTGTGATTACATCTATTAAATACTGTGTATTTATTAAATACATCTTTTAGTATATCCTAAAATCTGCCGCAGGCTTGCCAGTGTTAAAAAACAACTGTCAAATGACTGTGTATTGGGAGTACTCCAAATCATACTGCATTCATCGAAAGCAATTCTAATTTGGGGAATATACAACACAGTTATGGAGATATGGTGATTGATAATAATTGGAAATAAATTTAGAGTCCTAAAAGTAACATCAAAATTTATGAACATTTTGTTTACAAATCTTTACCTGACTTGCTACAGATGAGAAATCAATATGTAGCTGATTTTTAAAATTGGGCATTCATGCTTATTTAAAATGTGTTCGAAATAATAAAAATTAGAAAAGCGATAAGCACAGTCCATCTTCAAATAAGGAAATGAATGTGGAATAATTGGCAAAATGTTATAATCATTGCAGACAAAATAGTCACAAGGTTTGACACAACCAAGATAGTCCACCTACAATGGAGATTTATTTTTCTTTTTACTTTGACTACAGGGATAGGAATAATCTAGCTTTCACCTTGGAGAGTATATCTAGAAACAAACAGCAAATCAAAATCGTCTTTCAGAAACTAAACAGATAGTTTAAAATTTTTGTAGCTCCAGTGGCACAATTGGTTAGTGTATGATACTTATATGATAGTTTACATTTTCAGATTTTACCCTGAAATCTGAAGTAGCTGCAGCATCTGTAGAAAGGCTTTTCATTGGAAAGGATGAAAAGAAAAAGAAAGAATCAAGTGGAATTTTGTGTGAACATAAAATTAAATGGGTGAGAAAAGTAAGTGTATTTTCATTGGTGAGAATAAAAGCCAATTCTTAGCTAAGCAATTAGAAGTAACATTTGATTCAGTGAGTAAATACGCCATCATTGTACTTAGATGTTGTTCTTTAAATTGTACTTTATAATCAATCCTTTTGTCCGTGTAAGATGTGTAAATTTTCTATTGTTGTTTTATTAGTTATGCTATTGTTGAATATGACTAAAACATTTCATTTGACATTTCTCAGTTATTCTGAGTAATCTATGTATCTACATACAAAATATCATCTTTTACTTAATGCCAGCTTCTGAAAAAGCAGACAAGATTTGTAGGGGGAAAACAACAATTTCTATTAAATTATTTTACATTTCCAAACATGCAAAATCTATGTGTCAGGATACTTAAGACACATGCAAATTAAACCTAGCTGAAACCAGCTTAAGTAAAGGAGAATTTATTGAGTCATGTAACTAGGAATTCCAAAAGTAGAATTCAGACATGGTTAGATCAAACAGATCAGTGTTCTCTTTCCATATCTTGACTCCACTTCTTGATGCTCTTTTTGTATTGGTCTCATTCTCTCCTTTAACAAATTGACTCTGTCTATATGAAAAGATGGATGCTGGTTAGTCCAAGCCTGTATTTTTACAGCTTCCAACTTAAAAGGAAGAGTTCTCTTAACATCTATATGTTAAAATATCATGGAAAGGTTTTTATTAACCCTGTTATAGACAGATGTCAATTCCTCCAGGAATGTGAAAAGAAATAACACATTTAGAGAAGCCTAAGGCATGGTCCTACTATTAGGAACCGGTGGGACACATAATTAATAGACATGTGGTATCACATATTAAAAAGAAGAGACAATTTCCCGTTGGAAAAGGGGTATTGGAAAGGCAAAAATCACATATTTCTATTGCTTTAAATGACCAAACAATTCCATGAGATATACTATTAATAGTTATATTTCTGTTTCTCACTTGACTCCAAAATCTCTGAATTTTATAAGACTGGGCATCTACTATGCTGAAATAATGCAGATAGCCACCATTTATTCAAAGCATCAAATTAATCATTATAAACAGTTACAAGAGAAAGAGAAAATATTCCTCCTCATGACCTTATAATCTATGAAGCTATTGTGGAAAAAAACCAAGGAAATGCATTTTGGGAAAGAATGTTATAAAATTATTATGAAAACTTCTTTTCATCAAAATTTTATATCATATTCCACAAAGCAAGTCAAAGATCTTACAAAAATATAGAATATTCTCATTTATAAGTAAGCATTTACTTATTTGCTTTATTTATGGGCTTAATTATTTTTCTTCCCTGGGGTTTCATTTGGCAAATTAACATACCAGGACACTAAATGATACTCAGGTGATCTGAAAGAATTTAGTTACCTTTCAATTTGTCTGAAACTCAATTTGCCCAAAGGTGACCTAATTAAGTAAGCTTTAAAACACTCTCAAGAGAAGCATCGTGTTGCTGCCAAATAGAAAGCTGTAATACGATATTTCTGTTAAACAGCATCTATTGCCCTGTTATTCTACATAAATTCTGAAGTAGTAGAAAAATCGGTGCAAGAATATCCAAAACCAAAGAAAATCAGGCTAAGAATTCAAACATCATGCTTAAACATATACTTTAACATCATTCTTAGTATGTCTTCCTTTTTTCATTAGCCTTTGGATTATAGATTTTTTTAAGTGACTGTTGGTCAATAAATCAATAAGTTCCTGGAGTGCATTACATTTATCTGTCACTCTATATATGTTCTATAATATTTTTTTTCTTTTTGGACTTGGAAGAGAAGAAGGTCATGCCAGAAATAAAAGTATCATCAGGAAAAAATGTTTGGACTGTAAGCTGTTCTGCATTATTGGAGAATATAGAATTAGATATGTTACCCAGGGAGGAGTCCTGTTGAGCCATCCAGAATAATTTTTACTAAAGTATAATTACAGGGGCTGTAAATATATTTACTTTAATGGCTGGTACTACACTTACAGTTATAAGCACTCCATTTACCTGATGCACCTCTGAACAAATAAAGCAATAAAGTGCTTTGAAATACTGGACAGCAGAGGGTGTTTCTTGCTGCTTCTCAGTGATTTATAGCTATGACCGCTATCTCAGTGACAGAGAGGCCATTAGACTCATGCCACACTATAGCAAATCCACACCTCAAGCACCCCTGAGTTCTCCAGACATACTCTATCACTCTTGTTGTTTTGTCTTTCCTGACAGATTGAGTTTTTTTATTGCTTTTTCAAACTTAAGGAACCAAGAGAGGCCAAAACCAACAAACAAAAATTTTATTTAATCAAAAAAAAGTCTACTTAGGGATTTTATGTAGAGAGGAGATATCATAAAGGTAAACACTCCAATTTAGCCTTATCACTAACCATGAGTTCTAGCATAACTGAAGAAGTCATGTCAGAGACAAAACAATAAACAGGTTCAAAGCTAAAAACTTAGGGCCTAAAATATGTTAAGTTAGTAAAAAAATGTGGAAACTGGGCATGGCAAAATACCCCAAGTGTACAATCCCTTTGCTGAAAGTCAAATGTTTCAAAATTCAAAAATTTTCCAATTTTAAAAGGTAGCACAATGTCCATATGATGTATTGAATAAAACTCCCAGCAGGTTCCAGCTCCTACAATCAAACAATCCAACAATTTGCAGTGAAACCTGTGAATATTCCAAAGAGTAGAATAAGAACTCTGAGGAGGTATGTCCCCTCACTTACAGTTCACTTAAGGCTTTGCCACCAGATATGTTTGCAGAACACTTAGCAACAATCTATGTTTTCATAGCTTTCTGGATTTTGGATGCCAAAAAAAAAAAAGGAATATTGGTCAGCTTATCACACATGGCTTCTTCCTTTGCACAAACCTGTCTCCTAGGAGTCTTTCTTCCTACTTTGCAAGTAGGCTTCCTCCCAGACCTACCCACACCCCAGCAATGGACATACGTCAGTGTCAAAGCTGAGAGTCCTGGTATGAGTGTGTATAGTTGACGGGGGGATCTTTAAATGCTTAAATCCACAAACCATGTCTGCTATGATTTGTACTAAACCTCCTTGCCACTCTTGAGTTAATTCCATTTAAAGAACCACCTACCATGAGAGTAACAATGTTTTGTGATATGGCTGTTGAACATTCAGGATGCCAAAAGATTTTTTTAAATCCACTGTGATATTCAGTGAAATCATAGCCAAGTCAGCAAATTACTCACTGTTGTCATCAAATATCATACATAGTCAGTATTCCTATTTATTTTATACTTAGTACTTGTTAACAGAAAGAATTAGTTTGGGGGGCCTAAAACCACACACAGCAGACTGATGATATTACACATTTAACTTCGCTGATTCAATTCTAAGCACTTTGAAACAAAAGAGAAAAAAGAAAAAAACTATTTAAATAAAGCTGGTGAATTCTGATACCGCGTAAGTCAATAGGTCAATAGCCCAGTGCAATCATTATATGAGAAGAGGAACTTGCTGTTCTTTCAGCTGGTCTCAGTTCTGTGTGTCCACATTGTGCACATGCTCTGTGCTTATTCTAATTCCAGTGTTTAAAGTTGCTATACTTTTTTGTTTGTTTGTTTGCTTGTATCATATGGCCCCTAAAAATAAGCCAGATGCTTCATCTGGTGCTCACTCCAAGAAACAAGAAGGAAAATTATCTGTATAAAACCTATTCAGGTTGTTTTAATGCTACACTTTATGGGATATGTC
Organism: Avahi laniger; assembly: GCA_963575035.1. Lineage (NCBI taxonomy): Eukaryota > Metazoa > Chordata > Mammalia > Primates > Indriidae > Avahi > Avahi laniger. Next base: position 27,014 of record CAUYSK010000815.1, read on the forward strand.
AAGAGCAACTTTGATTTTATATGATTTTCACTTTATGTTCTTATTTTGTATTCTAATTGCTGAGAAAGATGCAATTATACTGCATATATAAGTCATTCAGGGCATTAATGAACATCGTATTAGTGGCAGATGATTTTTGTTTCAGAATGGATTGGGATAAGAAACAAGCATGTTATGGGCGAAGCTCAAAGATATAGATGATTCAAAAAAAGACACAACAAAAGACATGACATACATTTTTAAATTCAATGCTTCCCTTTTTGCACACATCTGAATGATTCACACGCGAATGCAGACTCATCTCCAAATTACCGTATTCTTTAAGACTACTAAATTCTGAAGAAAATGCTATGAAAATCAAGAAACCTGTTATGGTATTGAATCATTTTGTGGATTAAATATTCTCAGACCCCAGACCATCTGTATCCATCACCTCTTAACACATTGTACAACATTTCATGAATGTGTCATGGTGATACTAACATTCCTTTTTACAAACGTAATGTTAAAATTTGGTTAATAAAGAAACTGCCAATTTTCTTCTCAACTCTTATTAAATAACATTGATCAGAGATTTTGTGACTTTGATTTCATTTTGGAATTTTCTTTACATTCAAAACATTTTCCCTGAGATTTCTGCATTTGTAATATATGTAATATGTATATCAACACCTTTGGGCCACCATTTCCTCATGTGTAAATCAAAATGCTGTATTAAATGATACTTAAGATCCTATCCCTCACAGTAAAGGAATCTATGAGCCATTGGAATGAAAGAGAATTTAGGAGCCTGTGACCCATTCTACATAAGTACATGCAAGCTACTTAACAGTATGAGATTACATAATGGGCTTTGTGGATCTAATAGTTGAAATTGAGGCCTTAACTTTCCAAACCAATAGCCAAGAGCTCTGCTCTGCCAGTTTTGAGAATTCTCCTTAAGAAAGATAATTGTTGAGCTTCCTTCTCTACCTCATTTTTCAGCAAAATAGGACTTTCAGCCTTTTAAAGAAATGGCAAGATGTATATAAAAAATACGAACCTTAGAGTCAGAAGAGTTGCATTTGAGATCTGTCCCTCTCATTTTTCCAACCACATGACCTTTACCAAATCACTGAATTTCTTCAGTTATGAAATGGCAATGACTGGTTCTATTCATTCATTAATCCTGTGGTCCCCAGCCCCAGGGCAACAGACCAGTACTGTGTGCATCCTGTTAAGGACCAGACCACAGAGCTCCGCTGCAACTCCGTCATCCATGGAAAAATTGTCTTCCATAAAAGTTAGGAACTGAGTAGGGAGCACAGCAGGAGGTGACCGGTGGGCGAGCAATTGAAGCTTCATCTGTATTTACAACTCTTCCCCACTGCTGACATCAGCACCTGAGCTCCACCGCCAGCCCCCACCACCACTGTTCATGGAAAAATTCTCTTCTGTGGAATCGGTCTCCCGTGCTAAAAAGGTTGGGAACCACTACACTAACCCACGGTAGATATGAGAAAATTTTGTAAGTTCACAAGTCTGTTCTAATGTGAGGATGCACCCTGTCCTCCCCACTGAGGAAATGAAAATGATTAGAAACCTGTTGTAAATAAAATTCTCAGAAAAATTAATTTCCCTCTGGAATCTTCTTCCACATGTGGCTTACTATCTGGCTACTCTTACGCTGTGGCCTAGAGTCACTCCTCACCATTTTCTTAAGGCTATTGACTCATATAAACACCAGAATTTAGCTTGGGTTCCCTTCTGGCATAAATGCCCTGTGATTGCTTGCTTAGTCCTAATAAGGTAGTGGCATTGATGTTGAAGTTTGTGTATACACATTCAATATCTCACTTCTTTCAGCTGGCTTGTGATAAATTTAGAACATTTGCCTTGTTCAGTGGAAAAGCGTAAGTCAAGAAATATAGATGTAGTTCATCCTCTTGTCTTCAGAGTAAAACTTTTTTAAATTTAAAAACCTCAAAAGAAGAAAATTCCGTTATATATCCAGACCTATTCTCTAATGCTCAACACCTTCTACTACCAGGAAATTCTCTCCTATACCATCAACCCAATAAAAGTCTTTCTTGCTTCATTGCTTCCCACTCACCAAGATGTTAGTGACTATTAGGAAAGTTTAAAATATTAAATAAAAGCTACTATAAATTTGCAGATAAAGGAAAATAAACTTGATTAAATTAAAAAGCTTCTACATGGCCAAGAAAATAATTAACAGAGCAAATAGACAATCTATAGAATGGAAGAAAATATTCACAAGCTATACATCTGATAAAGTACCAATAACCAGAATCTATAAAAAACTCAAGCAAATCAGCACAAAAATATCAAACAACTCCATTAAAAAGTGAGCAAAAGACATGAACAGAAGCTTCTCAAAATAAGATCAACAAATGGCCAATAAACATGAAAAAATGCTCAACAACACTAATCATCAAGGAAATGGAAATCAAAACCGCAATGAGATATCACTTTATCCCAGTCAGAATGGCTTTTAGTAAAAAGTCCAAAAACAATAGATGCTGGCATGGATGCAGAGAGAAAGGAATGCTTATACACTGTTGATAGAACTACAAATTAGTACAATCTCTATGGAAAACAGTAGGGAGATTCCTCAAAAAACTAAAACTTGACCTACCATTTGATCTAGCAATCCCATTACTGGGTATTTACTCAAAGGAAAAGAAGTCACTTTATCAAAAAGACACCTGCGTGCAAATGTTTATTGCAGCACAATTCACAATTGCAAAGATGTAGAATCAACGCAAGTGTCCATCAATTCATGAGTGGATTAACAAAATGTGGTACACACACACACACACACACACACACACACAGACACACACCATGGAGTACTACATAGCCATGAAGAAGGATGACTTAATGCCTTTTGCAACAATTTGAATGGAACTGGAGACAATTATCCTAAGTGAAGTATCTAAAGAATAGACAAACACCACATGTACTCACTATTAAATTGGAAGTAACCGATAAGCACACATGTACATAGAGGAAAGTAAATCTCAAGGAAGTCAAGCAGTGGGAAGGGGGGAGGAGAGACGAGGGGATGAGCAAAAACCTACCTAATCGGTACAATGAACACTATCTGGGTGACAAGCATACTTTTAACCCTGACAGGGGCATTATAAAAGCTACCCATATAACCAAGGGCATTTGTACTCTCATAATACTTTGAAATGGCAAAAAATACAAAAACCAATTTTGAAAACACTATTTCATTCATATTACTGGAAATTTAGCAGTTTTTATGGTTCCAAACTGAAAATTTAAAAGGGATCATGTATAGGGAGAGAAGATGAGTTAATTTTTTAAGTCTGAAATTTCTTACACATCTCAGCAGATAAGTTTCCAACTGGAAGCCCAATTTCTCACAAAACATTGTAATACTAATTTCCACTTATTACAAAACAGCTTTTTTGCCTGTATGACATTGCCTCTTGGACCCCATACATGACTTTAATTAAGATCTAACTTATTCATGACTATAATTCAGATCTAACAGCCAGTCTAGTCAGATCAGGGTAATTAGTCCCAGAGGGTATTATAAGAGAGCTCATTTTTCTTTTCATCTTTATATTTTGGCAAACAAGTTGGGGTACTGGTTCAGTTGGAGAATTCTATAATTCAGAGAACTAAAAAATGTGGGAGTAAATAAGCTAAGTAAATTATTTTTAAGAGCTTCTTATAAAGGGCTCATATGCTGGTTGATTTGGTTTGTGTGCCTTTACTGTGGTCCAAAAGAGAAACAGTAAGGATGATTAACCAACATCAAGCTAATAAACCTTTAACAGCCTATTACCAAGTTTATTAGAAAATTTAAAAGCAAGAAGTTAACCCTTAGAGATCTCATGCCAACTTGAATTTCAGTGGCTTCGAAAGCATTTATCCTTCTTTAATTTCCATTATTTTTTGTTACTGAGAATTCTATTAAGAACTTACTTTTCCAGTTAACTGCAAAGATCAAACATCTCATATAGACCAGGGCGAGATAAAGAAAAGCTATTACCCCATTTAAAATGCTGCTATTACAGTATTCCTTTTTGTACCACCATTGCCTGATGTCATAGGACATCCAAGCTTATTCCTCTTATTCACCACACTTGCAACCACCTTAAACATTATACAAGTCTCCTTGTTCCCCTTTATCCCTCCTCATCACCTTCACTTTGTAACACATTATCACAGTAATTCCAAATACTATAACCAAAGAATTCAGAGGCTCAAGGGCTTTTAGACTACAGCTTATTAAATTCCCAGCCAATATTTAGGTTAGCTCATTCTGTTTAGTTAAGTTTAATATATTATAAAGAGCAAGTCATTTAACTGGCAATAATTTTAAGATCTAAAATTATCTATAATGTGTAGTCTGTTCCAAGTAGTCAAAAATTATATAAGATTTCCAATCATTTCAAAAAAATGTGAGTAGTGCATGTGCCAAATTAATTAAGTAGATGGCCATTCAACAGAGGCTAATGTTGATGGCCACAACCAAAACGTAGGACAGTACCCTCCCCTCCAAAGACGGCAGTTCAAATGGAATAGAGATAAACACTGGACTATAAATCAGGAGACCAAAATTACCATCTCAATAATGTCTCGGTCCCATTCACTTTTTATTTTACTGTAATAAGGCACTAATCAGAGCCAATGGTAAGATGGTAGCCTTTGAGTCTTAAATGCTTGGATTCAATTCTAGCTCAATTATATAGTTAGCTGCATAACCTTGGAAATGTTATTTATTTTGTGCGTGTTCTGCTCTTAAAAGTAAAATGAAATGCTGATTCCAACCTCATAGGTTTGTAGCAAGGATTAAATGAGTTCATGTTTGCTGACTCAGGAAGCAGAGTACCCAGAATAGTTTTCCTCCTCCTTGCTACGTTCCTTCAATCCTTCTTTTCTTCCAGGTGGATCTCAATGAAAGATACTTCTCTTCTAAATTACTAACTGCAATTTAGTATAATTATCTTTACAGAGGTTAGCTTTGGAAACAAAAGTTGAGGGACAAGTCTCCTTTCTTCATCCCTCTCTAATTCCTTTTCTTCCGTGAAACTGCAAGATTAATAGTAGTTGACTCTCTCGACAGCAAGAAATTTATGTCAAGAATTACTTAAATTGTATCAAAATATTATTACAACAACCAAAGGTAAATCTCTACCTGCACCAGGTAGAGAAAAGATCATGTTCAAAAGCTTAGCATAAATGGGCAGGAATGTTTCGGAAGCAGTGAGGGACCTGAATGGGGAGAGAGCGGGTGCATGGAACTGTGACATAAGAAAACAATGGGTAATACCAATTTGATGGTGAGTACATGTGGTGCTTTTTTTTCCATTCTTGTGATACTTGTTGATACTTAGTTGAATGGGCTCCAGCTCTAACCAGGATAATACAAGAGGTGCTGGGGGATGGACATGCTTGAAGCTCTGACTCAGGTGGGGCAAAGGCAATATATGTAACCTAAACATTTGTACCCCCGTAATCTGCTGAAATAAAAAAATAATTATAAACAAAGAAAACAATGGGTAGAGATAAATGAGGCTGAATAGATAGGCTGAGACCAGGTAGAGGAGTTTGTTTTGTGTCTTATAAATCAAGGTTTCCTATACATTAACTATAAACTAGACTTGCCTTTATCAGTGGTCCTGAGAAATAACATCAATTATATGCAAAGCACAAATCTCCCTTTTATTCTGATCTCATCCAGAGACAACTTTAGTTTCAAAAGTTCCAAAAGTACCTCATCATACACCGTAGGCTCATTTATAAGACAGGCTACATCATGAGGATTTTATTGTAGAAGTTATCACATTATACAAAGAGGGGAAATTATTTCTATGTAAATATACATACATCTGAAAATTCATGATACACCCAATCACAGTATCATGATGATTGGATTATTCTACTAGAACAGAATTGAAAAATTAATTGTACTCTAACTTCTATCCTAATTTTTTCAAGAAAGATAAAGTAAAAGGGCATGGAATCTTATCAGAATGGAGTTTTCTTTTGTGTTTAATTGTTGGAAACTCCTGTTGAGATAGATCTAAAACTTAAATCTATGTAGAGAGAAGCACCCTGAATACAACACAATGCATACAGTACAAACTTCACCACCCAGACCCAGATTACATTTCTAGCCACTTCTCCATGTGATTTTCCTTCATCAGTCTTAACACCTACAAAAATTCCATGAGCATGCACTCTGCCAGTCTGCACTATTCACAGATTACTGAACCTACTTTACCGTTTCTTACACTTTATGCTACTTCCTTTGCCTGAAGTATCTTCGTCTGTCTTGTTCACCTGGCCAAGGATCAACTGTCAAATCTGTTTGACTTGTTCTTTTACAGTTTTGTCAATATACTTCATGAAGAAAATGAATGGAAAATGAGTGGTTGGATGTCCTGGGTTACAAATTGGAAAAAGATACAGGCAGGAAATACAGTGAGATTGGAGGCAGGAAAATCAATGATGTCCCCATGTTTATAAGGTCTCAATGCAGAGCCCAAACAAATACTTCTGAGTCAACTACTATATATATGCTATGATGCCAGTTTTCAAACGCTTAAGGAAAAGAATCTCATTACAGAATTTCCCTGGTTCTGCTTCTGCCCTTTCCACTTAGAACTGGACTTAATTAACTGGCTTTTATCCGTATTTCTGCTTTTGGTTTTTTTTTTCGAAGTACAAGCCTGGTCATCTCTTCATCAACTTCAAGGACACTGTTTTACTAGATCAAGAGTCCCAAACCCAGAAATCTGCAGTGACTTACGCAATGTCACATAAACAAAGAAGTACCAAAGCAGGACTATGATGTGGACCCCCTGACATCCAGGCCTATATATTTTCCTCCTCTAGGGTTTTGAAAAATGTGGTCAGTGAAACACCAGCTTCTTGGGGTGATGATAGATAGTGCTCAGTATATTAATTCTCTGATCAAGTACACTTGGGAAATTCTGAATTAAACAGAGTTAAGCAGATTTATTCACTGGGAAGCCTTCAGTATGATAATGTATATTGATTTACTAAATATAACAATGTGTTCAGTTACGTCCTCTTTCTCTAGTTCCTGTGTAACCAAAATCCTCTTGTCTGAAGTTAATGGTTAGCAATGGAGTATTCAGTAAACATGTAAATATAGAAGAGCGTGTTGGCTAGAGTAAAATACTTGAGTTCAAATGCCAAACTTATTAGCAGATATGATTTTTGTCAAGTAATTTTAACTCTTGATGTTTCAGTTTCTTTATCTGGAAAACATAAATAATAGTAATAGCACTTACCTCAGAGAGTTTCTGTAAAGATTACATTGTTATAGATATAAAGCCCTAGAACAGTGTCTGATACATAGGAAGTGTTCAATAATGGCTAGCTATTATTAGAGGAGATGGAAAATAGGACTTACATTGTAATCCATGTAGCAAATATTAATAAAGTCTAATTAATACTTTATCTTCTCCCCAAAGGCTTGTTTGGTCTTTCCACCAACACATGGCCTTTTCCATGCTTCTCCCAACACACTGTGCTCAGATCCGGCCCCCTTCTTGTCTCCTTTCCTTTTCATCTAGAGTCGTTTCTTTGTTCTGCATGAGACTTGGGTGCCAGCCAAGACATCCTTCTATCCGGAGTTAATTTCTTCATAGCCTCTTTTTAAGAAAGCGGGATCCCCCTTCATAGTGCCACACAATAGAATAATTCTCCTAGCACCTGTTAAGAAAAGAATTTCCTCTTAATACATGAAAAGTCCTTTCTGTTTCAACATCCTTGAAGGACTTCGGGAAGTACTGCGTTACAGTGTGCATTCTCCATACTTAAAATGTATAATTTTACATTCATATTTCTAGGGACTGTTACTTTTTGTGACTGTAGAATTAGTTATAATACAGTTTAGACTACTGTAACAAGGAGACTCAAAAATATATAAGCTTAAGCAATATAGGAATTGGCTTTTTTCTCACGTATGGGTCTGCATAGGCATTCCAAGGCTATTATGACACATCCGCAGTGCCAGGAAGCCAGTTGCTTTTATCTTGCTGCTCTTCTCCTCATTAAAACTTAGCTTCCTTCTTTTGGTCCACAATGGCTGCTCCAGTCCCACCATCATATCCACATCCCAGTCAGCAGAAAGGGAGAAGAAGACAGGGGAGAAGGGCATGTATAGTCTCCATAAGGGCATGACCCAAAAGTTACACACGTCACACTTCCAATGCCACACTTACTGGAGGAAGAAACTAGGACATATATAGCTACGTAAGTACCAGCGCAAAGCTCTATTGCCTGAAGGGAAAAAGAAAAGTGGCTATTTGGGGACAAATAGCAGATTCTGACATGTCTGGATTAAGCAAAATTGTCAGTTTTATGACTTATAGCCCCTGTGGAAAAGGCTTCTATAACAAAAATCTCCCCTCCCCCACTTTTTACCCCAAACTCTTGGTTAATTTCTTCAGTCAAAATATTCTAAGCAATCCTTAAAATAAAATGGAGGTATTATTTGGAGGGCTGAAGTGAGAATAGGTATCTAAAAGGAAGGAGGATGACATAGAAAAAAGAATAGAGATACATTTGAGAGGTTTTTTAAGCACTTGAAGTTAATCTATCTTAAATATTATTAAAATTTTATAATTTTTAAAAATTTAATCATTTGAATTTTCAAAAATAGATGGTTTCCTGGTTTCAGAGTACATGCCTTCTCTCTATTTATCTATTTAACTAAACATTTTGATCTATTAATATTTTGAGAGGCAAGATGTAATTAGTTCCTGTCCTTTATTTCTACCACCTTTAATCTATGTATTTTTGTTATTAATAATAGTTAACATTGTTGAGCACTTACTGCCTAATTTATTTTTCCTAAATGCCCAGTAATGTATATATTAATACTATTGCTATCCCCATCTCACAGATTTAAAAAGCTGGGACCAGCAAGGGGTATAGCCAGGATGCCACCCAGGTAATCATCTGTAAACACCAGACCATAAAACCCTGTGCAATGTCTTATGAAGCGAACAAGCTCTTAAAAAAAAAAAAGAAAAAGAAAAA